>KB307554.1:518553-541449 GCA_000328365.1 Capitella teleta
CTTTCAGGAACGACTCGACTCTATTCTGATAAATTCTCCTGGAGTGACTGGCATTGCAGATGATTGTCTGATAACTGGGAAGACTCTCCAAGAGCATGACTTAAATCTCCTCCATCTCTTGCATCTGGCTCGACTAAACAACCTAAAGTTCAACGAAAAGAAACTACAGTTCCGAACGACTAGCTGCAAATTCTTTGGCCAAGTACTCACCCCAGAAGGATTCAAGATCGACCCTGATAAAGTTAGAGCCATACAAGAGATGCACACTCCATCTAACAAGCAAGAATTGGAATCCTACCTCGGTCTGGTGAACTACTTAAAGCGGCACAGCTATCAGCTGACCCATCTTACCAAGCCATTCAATGATCTGATGCAGAAAAATGCTATATTTTCCTGGGAATCCAGTCAAGATGAGGCCTTTCAGGCTATAAAGAAGGTGATCACATCAGCCCCAGTATTAGAATTCTACGATGTCCAGGCCAATCACGTCATACAGACAGACGCCAGCAACAAGGGATTCGGAGCTGTCTTCTACAGAATGACAAACCTGTCATATTTGCGGGACGTGGTTTGCTTCCAGCAGAGCACAACTACTCTACTATTGAGAAAGAACTCGCTGCCATAGTGTTTGCTCTCCGCAGAATGCACCACTTCATCCACGGTGGGAAGGTTCTCGTCCAGACTGATCATAAACCATTGGTAGCGATGTTCAACAGACAAGTACACCTGTCCTCCATCCGGCAGCAGCGTCTACTGCTCAAGCTTCACGAGTATGATGTCCAGATGGAATACCTCAAAGGCAAAAACAATGTCATTGCTGATGCTCTCAGCAGGTTAACAGCGTCAACTGAACAGATTGTTGAGCCCGATACTGTCATTCCAGTACACACCATCACCAGTACCATAAATGCCTCAGAGTCCCGATTGGAAAAGCTACGCAAAGCCACTGCATCAGACAGCATCATGAACTAGCTGTCACACTACATTGTCCATGGTTGGCCAACACACAGACACCTCAGTGATCCACTAACTTTCGATTATTGGAATTACAAGAGCAAGCTCAGCATTGAAGATGGAATCATCTTCAAAGGTGACAAGCTGGTAATTCCAGAAGCAGAATCTTTCAAAGCAGGTATTGCCAGTCCCTCAGAACTCCTGAATGGACGGAGGTATCAAGCTCTCATACCGATGAAAGGGCATCTAAGCAGCTGTCAAGAGTATTCGCGCGAAAGACTCTTAAACAACAGACAACAAGTCATTGACAAATACAATGAACAAGCCAAGAACCGATCGGATTTGCAAGAGATGCAGAAGGTATGGTTCCAGAAGGATCCAAACCAACCAAGATGGGAGGAAGCAACAGTGGTGCAAGTTACGGATCAGCCGCGATCGTATGTCGTACAGAAGGAAGATAGTGCTCAATATCAAAGAACAAGTCGCCATGTCCGCCCTGCAGCCCAAAAGCAAGATGCTCCTGCTGCTCCAAAGCAAGATACTCCCGCAGCTCCAAAGCAAGATGATGCATCTACCGAGATGACTGCAGCTGTTGCTCCACCAGTTGTCAGCGAGTCCCCTCAACAAACTCAACCATACATGACTCGCAGTGGCAGAGTGAGCCGGAAGCCAGACAGGCTACAACTTTGAATACTCAATCCTGTTTGTTATATTATTTGTATAAAAGTTAATTTATTAAAATATGGGATATGTTACAGTTAAAGGACATCTCGTTCTATTCACTCATCTCAATTTAACTCATCTATATATATCAACATGCATGTTCATTCCATCACGCAAATGTATATAAGCACAATGTTATTTGAAATCTATAGTCTGATTAAACCTGGCATAACGTCAACCATTGCCCTAGTGTTATTGGACTATAACAGGTTTAACCCACTGTGCTATTCAGTGCCCCCACCCAATAGAGGGAAAGACCAGACCTGTTCAGTCTCACGATTTAATCGTGAGACTCACGATTTCAGACCCCTCCTCATGATCTCACAAAAATCGGAGCATTCCTCACGAATTTTCAGAACTTCCTATTTTTATCGGCTGCAAAGCAAATTGGGGTTAACAATGGATTTTTTATCATGACAGTCTTCCGTAACATCAATAGTGACTACAATAATATATGTTACGACGTCTGTGATTCGTCGAAATTTTAGCAGAAGTGGGACTAAAGCCTGATTCCATCCAATCAGATGGGACCTTTGAGATCATCTTAGAACAGGATTTTCATTGTTCTCAAGTTCTTCAAATCTAGTACATTTGTATTATCGCTGCGACGCTGTTTTTATGATCAAAGAGAGTTTGAAAAAGTTTTGTTGTCGCCATTGAATTGAGTCAATTGACTCCTGAGTTCAGTGAGTTGAGTACAATGAGAGGTCGGACGGAATCCTGTCTTCCAACGCAAAGACGTCCGGGAAAGCGGCCGGCTGAGACTAGTAGTAGAAACTATTTCATGAAACAGTCTATGAAGTCATCCCAGGGCCAAGGAAACTTGGCTGGATTTGTCAGAAAAGAAAAGGACTTGAATGTGATTCAAGCAGAGGTCCTTTTCGCAGAGTTTGTGGCACACCACAACCTCTCTTTCGCCTCGGCTGACCACTTCACCAACTTGGTTCGAAAGATGTTTCCTTCACCAACTTGGTTCGAAAGATGTTTCTGAAGTGTGAAGTGGCCCAAAGATTCAGCTGTGGAAAGACAAAGGTGACACAGATTGTCAAAGGTGCATTGACACCTCAGTTGTGGGAACAAATATCTCTTTCTAGTCTGGTGATGTTAATAAACTCTCACCTGGATTCGGCTTGTGTTTCTCTTCATGCCTTATTTTAAGCCATAAGTGTTAAGTGGTTGAACTGTGTTTTTCATGTAAATTTAGCAGATGCAAAATTGTAAGGGGGGGGGGGTGTATGGAAAGGCGGCGCGGGGCCTGACATCTGGTAATTGTGGTTGATCCTGGACCGCGCGCTCTGGCATGTAGCATTCCTCACGATTTTGAAAGTTGGGACCTTGACAGGTCTGGGAAAGACACTTTTCTAGTACTCTTCCCGCTGTCACTAGATTGAGCTCGAAAAAAGCAGTGAAACAGTGCCTTGTTTGAAGAGCTATAAAAAATATACAATAAAATTATAAAATTCCAAAAATGTTTATAATTATCATTATCCTAATCGGCTAATGAGAGTTTGATTTTTTTTTTTTTTTTTTTTTAATGCATACAAATTGATCGAGTAGGCCTACTTCACGTCTTGTCAAATGAAAATTGCTGATTTTGTAGTATTTTGTGAGGAGCGGGTTGAAATCCTAACTTTGAGAGGATTCATGAACTAAAATGAGGTTATTCTGAGAGGAATTATCTGAAGCGCATTCCGCTCAGACTTGAGAGGAGCCCTTAGGAATCTGCTTAGAAGGGCTTAGTGAAATGTAGCTCTCCAGGAGTAGCGGAGCAGTTCCTACAGTGTATTATAGACTACGATACAGCTTGGGGAGCTAAGTGAAACGCACCTATGATCATAAATTCATACAGCCATAATCTGTGGGGATGAGAATTATCAATATAGAGACCCTATATTGATAATTAGGCATCATACCCACAGATTCTGTGGGGATGAGAATTATCAATATAGAGACCCTATATTGATAATTAGGCATCATACCCACAGATTATGGCTATAATGTTATGGAGTCACCATGAGGTGATAACATTATGACCATCAACTAGCTCCCTAAGCCGTAGCGTAGTGTACACATAAGGAACTGCTCCGCTACCCTTGGGGAGCTAGGGGGAAAGTAGACGCAGAGACGTTTCCCCAGAGGGGAATAGGGGGAGAGATGATCATGATGCCATGAACTGATTCGGGAAAACACCATCAATTCTGTAAACCGTTACATAACAATGAAATAAGGTTGATCTATTGCATGGGTCAATGGCCAATGGCATGAACAGTGAATGTACAAACCGTTCAGTTATCATCAGACCGGCCAGCGCGTAATATTACCGATTTACACTCTTCCCATTTTTCCGTTGACTTGAGCAGACGATTCACCAAAGTTTTGCTTTTGACTAGAGGTGCTAGAAAATATCGATATGAAATCATGATGGGTTGTGGAAATACCAGTCCAGAACCAATGATACTGTATAGTTCGGTCATGGTATGCATAAAGGGAGAATCATTATGCGTGCAAATAATACTTTATTCGAAGAAAAAAGTTTTACTTGGATACTAGTATTAGTAAGTAAGTAGTATTGCATACAACTTTCCGTACTTGATATCGATATATGTTAGCAAGTCTATCGTCAACATCGCGTTTTGTTATCCATAATCAAGATGGGAAAGCGCGGGAAGAGAAAGGCGGCTGGAGATGTCAGCGATTCCGAGAAATTGGCCGATTCCAGTGAAATAAAACCTCCTGTCGACAATGAAACTCCTCCCAAGAAAGCTAAGAAATCTTCGGCTGGTTTCAGTCTCATTGTCGAACACTGGTAAGACCGTTCGATCGACTCTAATAGTGCAAGTGCGTTATGATCGTTATCACGGTTATGCCAAGATTTAGCTGCATTCTGTAGCCATATTCTGTGGGGGACGATCCTTATAGCAATACTCCAATAGGAGTCTTGGAACGAGACTAGCCAAGATTCCAAGCTCCCCAAGCAGTGGCGTAGTGTATACACTAGGAACTGCTCCGCTACCCCTGAGGAGCCAAGATTATAAGAGTATAGATTGTAAGAGCCTAGATGACATACTACAGACCTCTCCCGATTTATCTTAGCTCCCCAAGGGTAGTGTATACGCTACGCCTCGGCTGGGGAGCTAGATTTATCTGTGGTAGCAAGAGCCTTGCACAGATTCTTTGGCGAGGTCTGTATAGGGCTCGCTGTAGCTCCCCAAGCCGTAGCGTAGTGCACACACGGAACTGCTCCGCTACCCTTGGGGAGCTAGACTCGCTGTAGTATGTCAGCTAGCAAGAGGCATATATTTCTAGTTCTAAATTTTTCATTATTAGTCTGGGTCCCTCTGTCAGCAAATACATAGGCCGTAGCGGCGTAGGCAAATCGTAATGACACTAATTTTTTTGGTGGTATTTAACTATGTTTTATAGATTTCGACCTCATTAGTACAATGCCATGGAGGTTTAGCTGTGCCACTCCTTTCGGCTCCTGCGTCACTTCAGCCTTTCAGGCAGGAGCCAGCCGAAAGGTCGGAGTGGCACGGCCAATAGAGGGTTTAATTAATCGGAGTGCCTACGTTGAATATTCAGAGCGACTCTGTAGGCCTACGTTGCAAAAGGCTCTGCGCAGAAAATCACATGATTATGTAACGTTACACTTGAAACTTTAGAGAACGTAACATTGTAACCTTACGAGGAAGAATAATGAGAGTGGATATGTCGCGTGAACGCCGGTCTTTCGCCCAGCGTGCAAATTTGATTAATTCCCAAGGCCGGGCTCGAGCCCTGGGGAATTAATCGCTGTATCAATTCCTTTATGTCTGCATGGCTGGGATAGTTGGAGCTCCTACATGTACACATGCGTAATATGAAAGCCCACAACGACCATCCTTCAATTATTGTCTCTAGTCTCTACATTACCCACTCCATTTAATCTGGGTTTTTTGTACAACCTGCTTGTAACCTAATGGTACATGCCACAATATGGTATATGGGGTTTTTTTTTCAACATTTAATTTTCATTTATTTGTTGTCTTGACATTTAATCCGCCCTTTTCATTAATCTGTTTCCTTGGGAAAGGAGTAGGGCAGATTAATGCGGTCTGCATGACTCCATTTAGGCCTATCAAATGCTGCAATGAATATGCTAAGGTAAGAAGTTGTAATGGCCGAATATTGAATTTGTCTGAATATCCGAAGCCGAAGCTTCGAACATCATATATTCGTGGAAGCCGATTACGGAGCCGAATATATACCCAGTCCATTGCAATAATATCTTTGATCGTTATATAGGCTAGTAGGATCCACCAATTAACACCCCTTTGAGGGAGTTTACCAATCCAGAGCAGCTCAATATGTGATTGGTCAACTTTGTTCATGTGCTACAATGCTCTGCCTTCTTCTAAGCCAATAAGTTTAACAAAATTCACAAAAGTGAGCCACGCGATTCTTCCCTGATAAAGCCTTTAAGCCCCTCGGCAAACTAAATCACGAATAAGGAAATCGTGAAATTATGTTTGCTTGATCATTAATTCTAATTCAATCTCTAAGCTTATCACTTCAAATGATTGCTGACCCCACTGTTTTCGTTTACTTCACGACTTTACCCATGAAAGTTTTTATCTTTTCTTTGGAAGTTTGGGTTTTATTTAAAGTATGCTTTGTCGATTCTCGTCTATTGTTATGCGTTTAAATACTGCAAGTGATGCGGGTGAGTAAACAAGCAATTTACAGAGGAAACTCAGGAGAAAACTATTCACATTCATTGCAATCTTTTTGGTCGAAACCAAAGCTTTGGAAAATAATCAATATTTGTACGCATCTGAAGTCCGAAGCCTAAGGTTTGCCGATCACTAGTAAGAAGGTAACAAGTCAGAAGTAGGTGAGTCAAGTTTTTAGCCTGTATTACCAGTGTGTATCAGTGCTTCCTGTAATCTGGCTGTTAGCTAAGCTGCTTAACTGGCGTCCTGGTTTGCCTCATCTCAGTTTTGCCTCTTTTTTTTTTCTTTTTTTTATCTTTCTTTGCCATAAATATACGCTACAATGCTTAGTATTTTATATGAAGCAATTTTGTGATTGAATGTTATCACCTACAACTTCCAGATCACTGACAATCTCAATTTTGAACTTCACAAATTATCACTAACAATTGCTACCAAGATTGTTCTTTTACCAGTTTACCTATTTTGTATCCATACAAAATCGTATTTAAAATGATTATTATGGGCCCTTGGAGTGTTCTTGTATGTACTTTCATTGATTCATCTTTCCAGCAAAAGCTGACGAGTGTTTGGCCGGAATGCAGCCCAGTTGCTAGCGGCCATTGAAGAGGAATTTGGCGATTTTATCTCTGAAATAAATGCTGAGAAGCCTCGTCGTGGTAGCTTTGAATTCACCATTGTAAAGAAACTGGGTGAGAAAGGTATATTGATAGCCTAAAATCATGTTTCAATTTTAATTGTACATAATTATTCTGCAGATAACTCGACTTGTGTTTGGAGTGGCATCAAGAAAGGGCCCCCGAGAAAACTTAAATTCCCGGAAGCATCAGAAGTCATCGAAGCCATTAAGGCAGCATTGGATTAGTGTGCGTTTTTTTATCTTTTTCTTTTTTCTTTTCACAATCATGATTTTGATGTAAAAAAAATAGATGAGAAGAGAGGCTAATGAAGAAGAATCACGCAAGGATTTATGTCTTGTGATTTTTCTGATGTTGGTTTTTTCCACCTAGTTGCTTCTCATCTATTTTGTTTATTTTTTGAATGTGTCTGGTTATCAATTTTTTATTCTAGATTTCTTATTGACGGGTACTTCGATGTTTAATAAATATTTTGTGTTCATATTATCCGTATTCTGTCATAAATTATTTAAGATGGGGGAAATTCACGTCATTATTTGTGGCTACTTATGACAGAGGTGGAAAAAAATTGCTCAAGACTAATCAGTGCTAGTTGTACAAGATGTAATCCTCAGTTACATAATAGTCTCATTGACTCCCTGGGCAAAATTTAGAAGTGGGAAGTGCTGAAACACTTGGCATAACGATTCTTGCATCAATGAGAAAGGAATAGAATAGATTTTTCTACTGTTAATATGATGTAATTATACCATGTGACATCGTCTAAAGCATGAGCTTTGCAATACCAAGGAAGAAATGAAACAAAATCTGCTCACTTCCGAAGGCCAAGGTTTATTCATGAATAAGATGCTTTCATGGTTGTCATTACATAAATGGGAAGGAAAAAATAATACAGACGCAACGCCTTGCAGAGGGAAAGCTTCAAAGAAAAGAGGAATACATGAAGAAAAGGTGAGAGAAGGAAAAGGCAGCAATAGGAGAATAAAAGTGGCAATAGATAATACAAAAAGAATAAGCATTTGTGAAAAATAATACCATTTATGAGATAGGAACTTTAATCTCTAAAGATTTTGCAGATTTCTGATCTAAACACTGCAACAAGTGACAGCCAAAAACGGTTTCAGGGCTTTTTTTTGTTTCATTTAACTCTCAAAGGGTGGAATGTAATGTTGGCGGAGCCGCTAAAATTGAAAAAGAAGGGCTGAGGAGCTGTAGCTCAGCATGCAAATCAGACCAGGACAAGAAGACACAGCAAAACAGAATGAAGCAATTGTCCATTATAAGAACAGAGGAGACGTGGAATAATTTAATAAATGGCAGTTACTTTTCTTTGCATTGAAAACAAAATTAACAAAAAAATGATACTTTCAATATAATTTTCGCATATCATGTGAATAAGCCAAAAAAAAAAAAATATTACATCCACAATAGAATAATAAACCAAAAAATAAAACACTTTTATCAATGTGAATTAATTAAACAAGTAATTATGATGTACTGGTTTTAAGCGGGGAAAACAAAAACGCAAAAAAAAATTACATTAAAATGCAAAAATAAAACATGGTTGACAGAATCCTGAAAATTACCCAGGACCCAAGAACTGGCATTCATATTGACTTTTTCTCAAAGAAATGAATTTTTAAAAATTGAGATTCAACTAATAATATTACCCATTATTCGATTTGTTTTTCCATCTCAAAAGTTGAAAAAATAAGTGGCTGCCATTTCTTGACTATTTCCATTGAGTGAGATTCCAGGACTCAAAAACACACACAAGCATACAAGAAATTTGGTTGAAGCTTGCAACAACCTAGCCCACAGATTTAGCTATCCACTCCATTGGTCAAAACCTCGTCAGAAAAGCCATTCACCGCAGGGGCCGCTTCCTTAATGCTTGCGATTTGAGCCAACTTGGCTTCACGGACAGAGTTCTGAGCCTCATCATCGATACGAGACAAGTTGTACATTGAGTACTGACGGTCATTGGTGACCTCTTTGACAATGTTGAGGAAGTCGGGCAGTTTGAGGTCCTCTCCCTTCAGGGTGGTGTATGTCTCAAGGATAATCAGTCCACGGCACCTAGAAGAACAAAATATGAATATCCAGACAAAAGTGTCACAATCTGTGTACCTAGCATGGCAGGGTTCCTCATAGATGTCCATTTGAAAGTACTGGTTGTTCCACAGGAAGCAGCGTCGCTTCTTGAACACAGTGTACCTGTGGCTGTCTTTCTGCGCCATCAGAAGCTGAAAAAGAAACCAGTCACTCTCACGCAGGGCACTCATGGGAAGATGGGGGTGAGGGTACCTCGTACTCGCGAATGCTGATCTGCATCTTGAGCTCAGGGCTCTCATTGTTCACCTCCGGCCTTCGAATGGTGTGAGTGTAAGTCCAGTTGCCTGGAAGAGAAAGCACTCATAAAACCAGTTAAGGGCAGAAATGTCATGCAAAGAGACAACACGATAGGATGCATCAAATACACGCATGATGTCGTCCTAAACAGGGTTAGTCTTGACCAAGAAGACAATAACCACGGTTAACATTATGAAAGGGATACAAATTTTTCAGCATGAGCGAATCAAAAGCCAAGGAATCCAACGGAATCCCACATGCGCTGAGCAAAGCGGAATCCACACTGGGGTCATGAAAGGTCAAGAGAAAGCCCTACTGAAGTCATCGTTCGTCCCATAGAGATAGCACTGAGCCGCATCTGGCAGCCAGACGGTGGTCACTGTCACCTGGTTGCGCGAGTTCTTATCTTGTGTGAGACCAATGTGAAAATTGCTCACTGCAGAATAATATGCTATGCAACGGGAACCAAAGGGGAAGAGAAGGAAGGAGACGGGAAACATACCGTTTTGGCCCCTTCTGCGGACGCGAGCCTGCATGCGCTGGTTTGGAGTGACGAGATAATCGTGAACCACGATGAAATCCTGGAACTGGGGGTATGCCTGCAATGAAAAAAGAGGTTGTTTCATAAAAGGAAATTCTAAAATTAGGAAAATTTATAAGATCTTAAATGAAAATCAAACGCCAAAAACAAGACGGAGGGTTATGCAAAAAAAAATTTAAAAAGAGACAGAAGACTTAATGGTGGGTAGGACAACATTACGTTAGCGATGGGGATGCCGGCTTCATCCAGAATCACACCCTCATTCACAGCAACGCGACGACGCATCTTCTCCTGAACCACAACAAGAAAGAAAAACCACATGCAAACACAATTTCCAACAAAAACAAATCAAGCAAATCACACAAAGGGTGAGAAACACAAACTCAGAAATCAAAAGCCAAGAAAAACAAAACAAAGCAACATCACACAAATCACAAAGAGAACTGACCAGATCATCTGGGAGGGTAGCCACAAGGAACTTGCGCTTGTGGCTGTCCAGCGACAAGCGATCACCAGCCTCTAAACCAAGCCGATTACAGGCGGCCTGAAAAATTCATTAATGATAAAAAAACAAAAACACAGGTACAGAATTATGTGCCAGGGTCACAAGGGTGAATCACCAGAGCTTAGGAAAAACCTAATTGTCATTTTGCATGCAATTTGGATACGCGAATAGGCATAATATGATTAAATATGACTGCGCATAATTCGCACAACAGCACTCATATACATTGAGCACAGCACTGCGCTAAACAAAGCCCTGTTGTATACAGCGTCACTATATGCCTGTTTTATCCAATTAGTTTTCAAGCCAGATGAAGAGAAGTGAGGAGGCAGGATAATTAGAGAGTGAAGGGAGGAGGAGGAGGTGGATGGGAGTACCTTGCCATTTGATGATACTCTCCCTGCTCGCTGTATCGATATAAGCAACCCTCATAATAAAGCTCTCATTCAGTGAGAATTATAGAAATAAATTCAAACCCAAAATGAAACTGTTATACGAGAAATGAACAGATTTACTCACCGCAATCATACGGACGACTTTGCGCTCAAAGTCTGTGCTGTTGTCGATGATGTCGTAGTAGGGATGACCAACCCATGCCTGCGAGGTCAGCTGATCGAGACGCTTGGCGAGGTCAATGCCCTCATGTCGGGTGCGGTGGTTTTCCGTGTGATAGAAGGCCTCAGCTCCGTTGGCAGCTGATACGAGATGCAGGACTTGGTTGTAGCGACTGTCCCTGATGTCAATCTCATTCCAGTTGTTATCTTTCTTCATTCGTTCCCACTGCTCCGGTTTGAGATCTGCAAAGCAATCGGTCACGCTATTCATGGCTGTCAGCGATGGAAAAGGCAGTCAATGAAAATCAACAAAGCATCACATGGAATGATGTAGCGCCCTTACCTCAACAGAGACCTCGGTTTGTGTGACTGTTTTGTTTCTGCAGGGGTTATTATATAATGTGTAATTGGACTACAGACTCTGATCATCCAGTAAGAACAAATTACACCATAGAAGAACACTCAGAAAAAAATACTTCAATCGAAAAGAAGACAAATAAATAATCTATAACCGTCACATACAGTGGAAACGCGGAATCTGTGATCAAAATTATTTTTATTCAGATATTCCTCAAAATTAGCAACAACAAAGAAACTAAATTAACGAAGCAGAGGAGGCTAAAGAACGTCCGGAATTAAAAGGAAGTTAAATTCAGGAGAGCGGAATTATTGGCTATGGAATTACACTAGCGAAGAATAAGAAGGAAGAAGCAGGCAGAGTCTCTACGTAGCGCAACAGGCGCCAAAAGTACGTCATCAAGACAAAACAGCTGGAAAAACTTCCGAAATTAAATACTTTCTGCGCATGCATCCAAGGGCATTAGTACTGAGAGAGAGAGAGAGGTGTGTGTGTGTGTGTTTTTGGTGTGCGAGCCCCTTACAACCATATTTCTGATTCACACTGAAAATCAATTCATGGCGCCGCCTGCAGAGAGGAAGAAGAACTTGGAAGACATACTCTGTGCAGCGTGGCCATCGGTGCTCCGGTCCTTGCTGTCTGTGCTGAGTTCTGGCTGTGTGGGAGAGTAGTAGTTGGTAGGACCTTACCTACTCATGATGACCCTGGAAGAAGAAAGTTTGGAAAAGCAGATCATTAGTGGTGATAAGATGAATGAGGCCCAGCTGTAAAAAAAAAAAGAGAGCAAAAAAAAACAACAACAAAACCCCGACAAGAAAAGTTAAAGATAATTACAATTAGAGGAAAGTATATACGTGTAAGTGTAAGTCATGTGTGTGGTGGTGCGCAGAGGTCAACCTGTGAAACGAGAAGAAGAACAATGAAAGGACGCGGCTCAAAGCGGTCAGTCTTAAACCTCTCACACTTTGCTGGGATTAAATCTCAAAACTTTCATTCATTGCTTCTGAAGGAGAACAGTCTCCTCTTACTACACACGCATACCGTATACCTACCCCTGACCAAAGTACGCATGGATTATGAGCGAGAACTACAGCAAGCGGTAAAGCGGCCGGAGGTGAAAAGAGGTGGTTTGGTCACTTACAGGCCGAGGCGTCCATAATTCCACGGTCACAGATGACCAGGCAGTTCTTCCTGCATGAGGCGGCCAGGTCGAAGAAGGTGTTCTCGATCTGTAGCATGGTTTTGATCAGGTTCTCTTGGAAGCGGTACGCTGTTTGTAGAAGAACAGGCATTGATACACACCATCAGGAAAAACACGTAGGCAATAACAGTAATCTAAACTCATGCATGAAGATTTGCAGCATTAAATAGTAATTATAGTATTATTAAAAATTTAAAATAACTCATGATCATAAGGAATGTGTGAATCCCGAGTCAGATCCAAGGCCAAACTCAGCATCAGTGATAATCAGACTTATACATGTATATGAAATTATGAAATTAGAATGCATGCTGCTAAATCGACGCACATAAAACCATGTAACCCTGGTTAATAATTATAATAATATAATTAAACAGGGCAAGCTTTCAAATTCCTAAGGCTACCGGCCAAGGTTAGCGGAAGCATCCATAATATATACCTGTACAGCTGTACCACGCGAGGGAATTGAAACATGACGGTGACCTACAAGGACATAACCACACGAGCCTATTGGGCTTGTTCTTAGCGAGTAAACAGATAAAAGAAGAATCAATCCCTCTTCGCCAAATCAACCAGCCAGAATTACACGCAGCACAGTTGGTAGAACATCGCACGTACAGCAGACGTCAAGACCTCCGCAAATGGAAACGCGCATCATATTTGGCAGACATCCAAGAAGATGTCGTGCGCAGCTTCCTCGAGGGTCAAGATTTCCCAACAACTGCGTCAAGGAGGACCATCACGCAACCACGAACAGATGCCATTAACCCGCGTTAAACGAGCAAGTGCGAAAGCAACGGTGTTTTAAGCAGCAGGGGAAAATCGATTTTTAGGGAAGTCGGTTAATTATTTGAGCCAGACGATAAGACTCGCAATTCTCCTCTCTGATTTAACCGTTTTTCATGGCCGCAGAAGATTGAGAAAACAGCCTCGTTTTAGGGAGGAAGGGGGTGATTATGACTCCACCGGTAAGCGGATCTCGCAAATGATCGGCCGATCCGTGTGCCACAGGTGAACAGAACGCGCCTAATCCTGGCCATGTGCCAGGATTTACCTAGATTCATTTGAGCAGCGCCAGAAAACCGGAGAGAGCAGGTAACTCAACATTACGGTAAAGGATAAATTAAGATTCTTCACCTCAACCAAACAGTGAAGATGGGTTCACCAGGGACACATTATGGTGTTGTGTGTAATGGGCAGCCGACAGCCGCCGGCAGATCGCACCCTGCAGAAGGTTGTTGGAAAAAAAAATAAAGACGAAAAGCAGGCCAGGGAGCGTTATATTCTTCAGTTAAGGGTGCGCTGCTTAAGCATACAACGCTGTTAATATCACATTTGTCAGTCGGTAGATCAGACTCAGAAAGAGGGTTGAGGTTCAGAGAGGAAAGAGGGAAGCACAGCCGTAAACAATTTTTCCCTTCAACGCCGCTTGGCCCGCAGCTAAAGTTCGGCCGTCGATCTTAAGAGATGCAGACGCAGCTAAAAATAGAACTTTCAGCAGGAAGCGAGCAGGGCAACAGGTCGTGTGGGCGGTGTACGGATTTGCTTCGGGATCTTCGTGGGTTGAGAAAACTTTCATGCGGCCAAAAGAAAAAGGAAAAAAAGGGCTTTTAGATCGGAAGAAACCCAGCCGAAGCGCCGAGCCATGCGCCACGTGGTGAGCAATCGAAACACGTCCTTGACAACAACAGCGTCGTCCACAAGGAGGAAAGAGGCCAATTGATCAGTGAATCAATGATCCATGCGCATTGCGCAAGAAGAGTATGACGTAATATACCAATAGTTATTCGCACTTTGACGAGAGCTGCCAAATAAATGCAGTGCGTCAGAAGTGGAGGCGATAACAAGTCATCAATAACAAAAATAAAGGATGGATCCACGTCAATACAAATGATTGATCTTGATCAGATAGCAAATCCAAATGGCTAATTTCCGATACTTAACAGCACTTAATCAACCAAACATGCGACCTTATACGTCCTGGTTTAGATATTTGCATCCAACGACACTCAGAAATAAACGCCGTTCTGAATCACACTTGAGAACAACTGAAATACGACCCAAAATGAACGAGGTGTGTTCATCAGTTCAGCTACTTGATATTGAGCACAAGGAAACATGAGAATTCCTCAAAGGAGGTTACACACTAAATATCGACCTTGAAGACGCTTCAAGGAAAGAAGTGCTCACAAGAAAAGGTGACAAATCAATTGATATGCATGCAAACATATTCCAATAAAAATTAAGTGCATGGCATAGCAGTCTAAGACAAAAGCCACAAAACAAAAAAGAAATATTTGATAAATACCTTCGTCCTCATTCAGGTCAGTCCACTTCACTCCTCCCCTAAACGGAAGAAGAAAAAAATGAATATTATTAATTTGCTTCATAAATAATCATGAAGTTGAGATTTCTAACAGAATACTGTATACACGTGTATGCACTTTCAGACAATGCCCCCCGCCTAAGTAACAAGTTGTCATGTCATCAGTCACACCCAATTGGTTCAGTCCCAACAGAATAAAATCGACAAATCAATCAAATTGATTCATGGACTGAGCTCAATCCTAATTAACCTCATTTCCATATGATCAACCACAAAATTACAAAAATACATAGATTTTTTAAATTATCAACTTGCTTCTTAACTTCATAATCATACATGTGTTGGTCGTAACGCAAATTAGTTAATATCTCCTTAGCGAAAGAGAGAGAGAGAAAGTGTGCCTACCCCATGAGAATCGTTGCCGTCTCCGGCACCCTGTACACCTGTAAAAGTAGAAAAAAACAAAATTATCAACACAAGCCATGGAAGAGATGGACAATTTTGAGGTCATGTTTGTTCAGCCTTCTTGACCTGAGCTACTTCTTGACATGGACGGGGTGACTGGGTCAGTGAGGACAGGTTTAATATATGCCCTCTGATATCGTTAACTCTTCAGCTTTGTCCTGCACGCAAATGATCAATCATTTTATTTCTCCCATTCCTGCTTAAACTCGATTTATATTGATGACTGAAAAATACATTAACATTTATCTAAAATTAAAAATGGATCCCATGCAATCACTGAACAATGTCTGAGTGTAGTTGATACCATTAAAATGTCAACTGACATAAGCAGAATAATCGGATGGTGGCTCATTGAAAAGAAGCATGAAAGGGTTGGTGCTTCTGCCCTCGAGCAAACCCTTATGAGTGCAGAATGTTGCACCACATATAGTGGCTAATGAATGAGGCCCTTCAATTCATCTACATGTACATGATGAATGCCACAGTGTTGAGAGAAAACAAAAATGCATGAATACCAGTATAATCATGATCAACATAACTGACACGGAGTCACAGACTGAGATGACATCACAGTTCAATTTGATCATGGGACTACAAACTTCAAAAGATTATATTCAAGTTGAATATAATTATAATCTTTTGAAGTCAGATTTAGTCAGTTTGTTCGGTCAATTCAAACCATGTGAGAAAGATTCTATTTTTATTATACAACTGATTGAATATAATTTTATGGTTTTGTGGTCTTGTGTAATACTGTATGATACCAGTATTACACAAGATCACAAAACCATAAAATTATATTCAATCAGTTGTAAAATATTAAAATAGAATCTTTCTCACATGGTTTGAATTGACCAAATAAACGTGGCACCCTCATAAAATAACTCTATACAAATGAATGATCTGATAGCACACTGACAAGGGAGATAAGATAGGGCATATAAGAGCATATCCACATATCAAGGACCTGTTAACATAGAATTATGATACACAGAATCTGTCATCGTTCATGATGCATCAGAGATAACTCAGATAAGAATGATGTTAGCTGAGAGCAGGAATTCCTGAACCATCTTCAAATAAAGTCAATTCATCCTTTAAAAGGAAGCATTTTGGGGAGTGCCATGACGTTAATTGCAGAGTGCACAAAGCCTCCAAAAAATATCACACCTTCCATCCCAGGTTTTCGAAAAACGTGCAAAGCCTGGATTGGCCAGTTGTCTTGCCTCCGCAAGGTCCTGAAAATATATATATATAGAAAGATTAAGGTCAAAAGGTCATGTTGATGCAGAAAATTGGCAATGAGCCAAGCCACTTAAGGAAGTGCAGCTGTAGCAGGACTGAGTGAGCATAAAGAATCAGTGACAGGAAGAGAAAGCAGTGAAATGTCAACAGCCATTAAAAAAGCACTGTGGCCACATGCAAATATTTACTGAACCAATTCCAAGAGTTCACTCAACCGCAGAACTTAAGTCTGCGTGACCCTAGATTTTATCACTTAAACAGTCTATTTTGAACAGAAAAAACCCCATTAACAGTGAACCCGCCAAGGATTCCAATTCAACAGACCTGAGAGAAACTATTATACAATTTTTTTTAAACTTGACTTGATGCAGGAACTTTGAACTGTCTGAGCAAGAGAGATTTTACATGCAATGCTCAGGAGCTTGGGCAATAAAATTGAATGAGGCTGAGCTGTCAAAACCCCTTGGCTTAAATGATTCACTAGGGAAGGAAGGCAGAAGATTAATAAATACTAACTTAGGTCAATAGAAAAATTGAGTGGATGACAGAAATGTGTCAAATTAACTCTCTTGCTCATGTATCATAAGCATTAGAATAGTGTCAAGGATCTACCTCCAGACAGCAAACCTGAATAACACAGGACAAATTTTGCATTCCAATAGATAAAAAAATGCCTTCAAAGTTCAAAGTTGAATATCCATTTCTGAAGTTAAAATATCTCATTGACTATAAATACACTTGACACTGAAGTAACTGTACTACTACTTGGAACTTATTATTGCGTCTCATTGACACAATTTTTTTTAAACATTACACCGCAGGTATTTTACTCAATGGATGAGAATTGGGGGAAATTAATGAAAAACAGCCAAATTAACAATTTTACATGAATGTAAAGTTTCATCAATAATTGCTGTAGTGGTATATTGTGCATGTCTAAATAATTTTTTCTATCAATGATCATCGTAAACATCTCCTTCTCACAAAAAAAAGTGCTGCTCAACAGCAAATCCAGATTGCAGATCTGTGATCTAAATAATTATCTCATCTATATGATCATCTTATCAATTTGAAAAAAAAAAAATAAAATAAAATAAAAAATTGCTGTTTATGATGCAGACCATCCCTTTCTGACTCATGGCCTGCCCTGTATCATCCCAAATGTCTCATATGAGTCATGATTGACTGAATAAGAAACTGTACTACATTTGACTGATTTGAGTACAGGTAATCACAGCTCAAAACAGAAGTCTGAAGTGAGAAGAAAAATCTTATTCTGCTAAAAAAAATCGTCATTTGTCAAGCTGAGTTAAGCGCTTACACAAGGAAACCCTGGTAACAACTGGGCTTTCAGATAGATCATAGCACGCAGGACATCCAACCATGCACACATTGCAATCATTAATCAACAATAAATACATCTGCTTAAGCATGATGAAGAAGGAAATAAATATTGGCTGTTTGCCAAGCGCCGCAGAGCGCGCAACATTTTCAGTTCCAAACAAGGACATCCGCTTTCTCTAACATTCCATTTACATATATTACATAACACGGCTCCATCGTTTATAATGTACAGTACATTTGTTGACATGACTTAAATGTACTTTTCAGATGGGTTTCATGTTCAACGTTGCATCGATCTGCCTGCGCTCAATCAATGAAAACAGCATGGCGGCGAATCGAGCCATGTGCGCTTTAGAGCTCTAGTGGGAAAAAAGAAAAGAAACTTACCTCCAGTGAGGACAAGGCGGTACACCTTGTTGTTATTTTTACCAACTTTCTGTGACATCGTGAATTTGATGGACAGCCTATGTTAGCTGACGAATTCCGTTCTCATAACGACAGATAAACAAACTTGTGACACGAACTGTCAAAGTCGTAAAGGACTGACTGCTGTGCGCATGCGCGATTGTTTGAGCTGCGCAAATCAGTATTGCCTCACATTCTGAGAAGAGAGCGAACTTTATGAAACGCCCTAAACCTCTTGAATTTGAGTAAAGCAAGAGTGTAATAGAGTGGGACATCATAGGATTTAGAAATCGTCCAATCTCAAAATTACCACAATAATACCACTTGTAGAGAGTAGTGCATGTTTGTGATAACTAATGGCATCATTATACGTATGGGATGACATAGCAACCATTATCATGCCACTTCAAACCGTTGCTAGCTACCAACCTCAATGCTGAGCCAATATCTCTGATTGATGGAACGGCTTAAGGAGCTAGCTGGTCATTTTTACTGCAGCCAGACGATTCTGGCTAATTACAATCCGCTCCGAGGTCTAATGCAGCAGTAGAAATACGAAGCCAGGGTAATTTGCACAAAAAATATTACCATGTTTGATGACTCTTATCACTTTGCCATTCTTTATCCATTCATTTTTCCAGTGCATGTTTTTGTACGAAACAAATTACTATTATTATTATTATTATTATTATTATTATTATTATTATTATTATTATTATTATTATTATTATTATTATTATTATTATTATTATTATTATTATTATTATTATTATTATTATTATTATTATTATTATTATTATTATTATTATTATTATTATTATTATTATTATTAAGTCTTCTCTTCAATATCTTCTGTACAAATTGTTAATGAGTCATCTCTACTGGATATCAGCAGCAATGAATCATTTCCCAGACGAAAAAAAATGATAAAGATTACTGTTTCATGATGTTCCACAAAAAGATCAGCTGACCATCAGAATGAAGCCACACTCTATTTGTAATTTCTGAGAAAAGATTTTCCATGCCTGGCAATGTTTTAGCATCAGATTGGGTTTTCTTATTTTTTTTTATTTTTTTTTTATTTTTTTTACATTTCAAACTGTGAAATGGTTAACCATTGGTGATTAATTCTTGATAAGGTATATGCATTATTGAATCACCATTGTTTTATTCATACTGAAGTGGTACCTCAATATAGCAACAGTGTTTGTCACAGCCAATTTTGTGTTGTTATGGTTGGCATCAGCTCCCCTAAGCAGCTAAGCAAATTTGGTAGAAGTCAAATCATGGTACAATATCATAATATTATGAAAGCAGAAGCAAATTAATACAATTGTGTGTAAATGTTTGTTTGAAAGCAAACAAATCAGATCCTTAAACATAATAATTGACTTAAAAGGAGGGAGAACTGGTTAAAAAATGGACTTTGAGTCGTTATTTGATGCACCAAAAATGATTCCTATGCCTGGCCCACACAAGGAATATCATCGGTAACGATTTCGCGAGAGATATATTTCTAATTAGGCGTGACGTCAGATGCTCTGATGAAATTCCCAGTTCCACATCTTTTACAATGGGCCTAGTCATATGAGCGTGTCCTGCGACTAAACCCCTAGATATTTTATTTTATTTTCGGGAATAGATGGAATAATCATTTTGTCACCAGTCAGGCGCAAAAAAAAATAATAGTTTTTGCTATTTTTCTTATTTTTACTAGCGATTTTCTAGGACACCTACCATGGTTTCTCATCCTGAAACAGTAAAAAGGTCAGCCAGAGTGCACCACACATGCGCAATACTGACGCTTTTGTTTTGTAAACAACAAAGATGTTTTTTATAGCAAAGATGGTCTGCTCTGATTGGCTGAAATAGCTTCACGAGGGGAACGGGACCAATCACGGCAAGCCCTCATCTGACGTTTGCCTCCTATACTTTGCAATGGAAGCCATTCTATCATAGGCGCAATGCTAACCCTGATATTCGGAATGCATTATTTCTTTAAGCTAGCATCCAGGCATGGTGTTCTTGGCACGAAATACTATCAATTGGTGCTATGAGTCAATAGAACATCACTTAAAATTCAGTTCCCCATCCCTTTAATTATTATTATGGATGATCACTGGTTATATAGTCAGACCTGGTTAATCTGCCCTTCATCGTTCCCAAAGAAACTAACGGATAAACAAAAAGAGTGGATTAAATTTCAGACTACAAATTGATGAAAATTGTGTGTCATTCTAAAACCTCTAAAACCCATGTAATGCATTATCGTAGTGGCATATACCATTAGGAATGAAGCAGGAGGTAAAAACCGTGTTGTTGTCTCTTTTGATGGCTCCATCGTGATGCAAACAGCGGTGCATGCAGTCATTATTTGGCTCTTTATGCGACTGAGTTCATTGACGTCCTGTGTGATGAGGTTAAGGTCATCAGCGAAGCCAATGCCTGTGTCATCCGGAGGGTGACAAAAATGATGGTGAAGTAGACACTCAAGATCACAATCCCGAGGCCGCTGCCCTGCACCACTCCGACGTGCATTGGTCTGTCTTGTGAGCTTGCGCCACTTGTTGTGACATGGAATGTACGCTTGCTGAGATAGTCGCCAAGTAGTCGATGGAGACGTCACCCCTTTCCAAAGGCATTTTTTTAGCTAGTCTAGGTCAATGTGATCGAAGTCTGATGTAAGTGGAGTGGTTTTCTCTCATTCACCGAGTGGACTGCCTTCCTAGTCAGAGCATGAGTGCCTAGGGCAAAAATCCAAACTTCTTTGGTAAGTATTCATTCTTTACTATTGGCCCTGTCATGTGTCACACAATCTGTGTTTCAAGCCTCTTAGATGGGACATCTATGATAGAAATAAGCCAGTAGTTGGTGTAATCAGCTGGATCCATTTTTTTTTTTTTTTTTTTTTGAAGATCGACGCACAGCTGAATGTTTCCATGAGCTGGCCCATTGCCCTAGTTGGAATATTTGTTGGTATATGGTGCACAGAGGGATGTAAAGCACCGTTGAGAGTTTTTTGTATACTCTCTAAGGAGTTGCATTTGGTCTGGCTGCTTAGTCAGAGGCTAGACCTCTCAACCATTTTCTGACATCCTCTGATGATAGATGGATTTCCGGGAATCTTGAGTAAACATTTTTTCTGAAGATGTTATTTGGCCTTCATCTGGAAGTGTTGCTTTAGCTATAAAAACCTCAGCAAAACCCATGCACTTTTATTGAGTGTCAGTTATGAGTGTGTAGTTCTGTTTCATAGAAGGGGATGCAGCTGGTTTTATCTGCTCTGCTTCCTTGGAGGTCTTCAGCCATTTTCCAGAACTGCCTTTCCCTCATATGTGCGTGACGGATATGATTTCGGACTTTGTGCTTGTGTTGCCTCTGCCTCTCTTGCAGAAGTTGGTGGTAGCTCTTCTTATTTCTCCTTCCTTCCTGACTCTCCCTCATGGCGGTGTAGCAGTCATCATCAAACTAGGGTGCAGAGCTGCTTTGGAGGTTTTTGACTGTCAATATAATATAGATGGTCATGCCTTTCTTTATGGTCTTATCAAAGTAGTTGACTGGTCCCTCAGAGCTGAGTTGTTTCAGTTTTTGAGGACTAGTTCTCTTATGTATGTATTTGGAAAGGCTTTTCCAGTCTGCTCAATGGTACATCCAGAGTCTTCTTTTGGGGCCCTCATGGATCGTGATGTCATCAGGGATCTTGATGCTAACGGGTAAGTCATTGGTAATGTCAGCCTGCTTTAGTACAGAGACTCTTGCATCATCATTATCTATGAAGATGAGGTCCAGCATGTTACCTTTGATGTGCGTTGGCTCATTGACTCTTTGTCTCAGTCCCATACAGCTGCTTGTGTCATACACTGTGTGGAGAACATGATCATTGAAGTCTCCCAGTATGATAATGCTCAGGTAGGTTGCCTTTCTGCTAAGTTCTGGAAGAGTTTCGTTGATATAGTCTTCCACTAGGGTGCTTCCAGGAGGCCAGTATATGAGAGCCATACAATATCTACTTCTTGTGGGTCTGAGGCTGGGGGTGATGTTGCGTCTATGCAGTCCTTGGCATATGGAAGCACACCACTAACCTTTCTTCTTTTTACTCTTTATATGTTGATCTTGATGTTGACCCTTTATATGTTGATCTAGGACAATGCAGCCTTCAAAGGAAATGGCTTCTGAGCTATGTTTCGTTTAACCATGTTTCCCCCACTAAAATGACATCTGGTTGATTTTGACGTGGTGAGCCTGCCAGCTTGGCCCTCTTTCATTTGTTCCACAAACTCCAACAGTTTACATAAATCACAGTAATGTTATTCTGTTCATGCAGGATCTGTGTAAATTCTGACATTCCTTGATCTTTTGATCTTTTTGCTTCTCCTTTTCTCTTTCCTCCTTCCCTCCTAGGCTCTGTTCGCTGCATATTGCATTTTTGAATGTGAAATTTGAGCGATTTGTCCGGTTTTTTGATCCGGAAGTGTGGGCCTTGTTTTAGTCACTGCATTGTGAGTGGTGCACCTTTAAACTGCTTGAGGTGGAGGTTTTCCCTGCTGGCTCTGCTGGCTGCTTCTTCCTCTTG
>KB307554.1:543749-561166 GCA_000328365.1 Capitella teleta
ACCGATAACACCATGCCTGGATGCAAGCGTAAGGAAATAATGCATTTCGAATATCGGGGTTAGCATTGCGCCTATGGGAGAATGGCCTCCATTGCGAAGTATAGGAGGCAAACGTCAGCTGATGGCTTGGTTTGGCTGATGGCTGATTGGTCCCGTTCCTCTCGTGAAGCTATCGATTTCAGCCAATCAGAGCAGATCATCTTCGCCATAAAAGGACATCTTTGTTGTTTACGAAGCGAAAGCGCATGCGTGGTGCACTCTGGCTGACCTTTTTACTATTTTAGGATTAGAAACATGGTAGGTGTCCTAGAAAATCGCCTGTTAAACTAAGAAAAATAGCGAAAAATATTTTTTTTTCGCCCCTGACTGGTGGCAAAATGATTATTCTATCTATTTCCGAAAAGAAAATAAAAAAATATCCAGGTGTTTAGTCGCAGGACACGCTGATATGACGAGGCCCATTGTAAAAGATGGGGAACTTGGTGTTTCATCACAGCTCCTGACGTCACGCCTAATTACCAATATGTCTCCCGCGAAATCGTTAGCGATGATATTCCTTGTGTGGGCGAGGCATAGGAATCATTTTTGGTGCATCAAATAACGACTCAAAGTCCATTTTCAACCAGTTCTCCCTCCCTTTAATGCTAATGGAAAAGTATAGGAGAACCGTCGGGACTTCGAAAAAAACTTCGACACAGGGAGACATTCGAGGGACGGGTGTTCGACACATCAAGGTTTTACTGTAGTAGTGGGAGTGAGTGGCCAAGGGAGAAAGAGAGAGAGAGAGAGAGAGGTCTTGTCAGTGTCAGCACAGATTTCCTTCTCTCTTCTCTTTTCTCTCCTTGCTCTTTCACTGCCAAAATTCGCACCTGCTCAAGTCATAATTAAGAGTGTTTTGGGAATCATTCATCAACTTGAAGTCAACAAAAAGATCCGAATGTTTTACCTTTTCTGACCTGTTTACAGGTGTAAACAGGTCAGAGAAGGTATGCTGTAACTGGCAGAACGACATAGTGCCATGGGTGATGTGCAATGGCGATTGATTAATTAAATAATTAGTTTTTTATAGCGATCATACACTTCCGGAATGGTGTTCTCTGACACGCTGCACACGATATCCCTGGTTAAATGACCCCCCAAAGGTGACACATAATTAAGCTTTCACCGAGTTATGATAACAAGCGGTGCATCAACTTTGAATTGAGCAACCACTAAGGCGATGACAATACCATATTTGTCCAACCATTCACTTTTCAAAAGTGGTGCATTTAGAGGAATGGAATTTTTGTTATATAGGAATGTGCATGCAGGAGTTTTACTGTATATAATGACTGCAAGGTGATCAAATTAAAACTCATCTACTACACAAAGCACTAGACCCCGGAGCAGATTATAATTAGCTAGAATCGGCTGGCTGCAGTAAAATGATCTGCTAGCTGCTTAAGCCACTCCACCAACCAGAGATATCAGCTCAGCATTGTGATCGGCGGCTAGCAGCGGCTTGAAGTGGCTTTGCAATTATTGCTATGTCATCCTTTACGTATAATAATGCCATTAGTTCACACGAATATGCACTACTCTCTACATGTGGTACTAGTGTAGTAATTTGCAGATTGGACGATTTCCAAATCCTATTATGTCCCACTCACTCAATTACACTCTCTTGCTTGACTCAAGTTCAAGAGGTTTAGAGCATTCCATAAACTTCAATAGGTTATTTTTACCCATGAACATCGCAATCACCATCATCACTTTGTTTGTAGAGCTTGCTGACACAAATTCAGCAAGGTTCTAAATAGCGTTTTTAGTGCAAGCAAATAATATATGCAGCGTGAAGTGGAAGCAAATATAGGAACAGTTTGGAAGAGGAAAGAGGATGGCGAACCAAATGAGTTGTTGCACAGCATCTTGAAAAATTTGCGGTTTTTTATGTCTCGGTTTGCAATTGTAAAGCAATCTCTGCATTACACGTATAGCTTAACTAATTGCAAGACAATTAACAGAATTTCAAAAAAAAAATTTCAGACCAACAAAAGCAATACATGTATACAAACAGTGTAAAGAACATGTTATGAGAGGTAAAGTAAAGTTAAGTATGTTATGTAAAGTAAGTGTTATGAGAGGCCAATACAAATTATTTTTGACCCCTGAATTCTGAAATAAGGGTTCGGCAGTGTTATAAGTTATATTAGTTGAAGAACAATCAATCAAAAAGTGATTGGCTTAATGCCAGGTACATATCAGTAATACACATGTAGCTAGTAACAAGTGATCTACTCATACTCATGAAGATATATTTTACATTAACACTAGTACATACAATATACTGAGCATCCTATGTCAGTCCGATATATTTTGGGACAACTCTCATATATGTATGGGCATACATACAGTATGGCATAAATCCTGAAAATAATTTTAATGAAGTGAACTGAATACAATCTACTTCCATAGATAGCTCAGATAGCAATTATATATAGTTACAATACCATAAATAAAAAAAAACTTGTATAAATGATAACTTCTTATAGTACTGAATGTAAAATACATGAATTGAATTGGTTGAGAGCTGCTGTTGACAGTGATCGGCTGATAGCGGCTGGATGACGGCACCAATCGGGGGCGGCTGGCTAAACGGCCAACTGGCGGCTAGTACATTTTGGCGGCTCCGGGGTCTACATAGCACGACAGTGAAACAAAATTACTCATTTAGTGTATCTGATGGTCACCTAGTGCAGGAGAGGTGGGGAGGGGGGATGGATGACACATTTATTGTTGGTCATGCTTACTAAACCTTCGCTATCTGAACAAAATTTTATAAAACCTAGGGTATTCGAATTGCAAAGGATTTATTTATATCAGTTATGTTTGTTTGAGATGTGTCAAGCCCTAAATGAATGTTATCCAACTATCTATCGATCTATCTGTTTCTCTATACCTATGATATACTGTAACGTGTTTTATTAATATTTGATAAGGAGTTTTTATCACACCCATGGACACATTTTGGTTTACAATGCTTAGTTACTCCTATCTCATTCTAAGATTTACTCACCCGTAGATCATGTGTTTAGGTCCTTATTCCTACGATATCTGTGCCGTCTAACAGTTTGGCTATGGCGACCAAAATAGTTAATTGTTGTCAATGAAAAGTATCGTCTGGGAAACTTAATAAGTATAAAGAATGCGTCTACTCTGTTGATGATGGCGTCTGGCGAAGAAACAAAAAACACAAAAATGGAGGAGAATACTGTTGAGGTATAATTATTTTCGATTTCGTATCAGTCTAATCAGATCTCTAGTTTTAAGTTTTAGTTTATGATACTGCATAATCATAATGTGATATGATTCAGTGAATCAGTCATTCGAACAGATTACGAGAAAATCCATATACCACTTTATTACCCCGCTGTAGAACAGTTTTAAGACAAAGATCCCTTAACTACAGTAAAACCCCGCTAACTCGAAAACGGGTAACTCAAAGACCCCTCTTCATCGAAGTGTTTTCAAAGTGAAGACGACTCCCCTATACTTTAGCATTACAGATTGCTCGGATTCCTCGAACCCCGCTTCGTCGAAAAACCCTGTTCCTTGAACATATTTTTCGGTTCTTTGAGCAAAATCTAATCGTATTCGTCAAAGTTTTTTTTTTTAGATCAAAGAACCCTTTCGTTAGTTGCAATTAACGCAACTCTGTTTACTGTTTTGGACAATCGTTTACAAACAGAGTTCGACTCGCTTGTCACCTCTCGCATTGTTCAGAAGTCTGCGTCTGCGTCTCAGTCTTTTTCTTTTCATTGCGTAATCGACCCCATCGTGTCGATTAAAGCAGCCGCCATGGTCAAAGGTTCAATTAGCAGCAAGCGTTCTTTTGTTCACGATGCTTGGTTAACAATAGAAGAGAGAGCATGTAGTGGATTTTTGATCGGAGTAAAACAAATGAAGGCGTCTTTGATGAAGACCATTACAGAAAGTGGTATAGCCTCAGATGTTGAATAGGCAGGAAACATCAATAATAAATAAACTCTGCCCATCAGTATAAAACCTGATCATTCGTCACAACAAATTAATCATTCTATCGACGAATCTTTGCGAGACATCTCTGCAATAATAGCGACTAAACGAAAGATCACGCGTGTAACCCTGGAGACCAAATTCCTGGCGATCAGCTGAAGCTTAAAGCGTGCATCACCACATTTAAAGACTTTAAATGTGGTGATGCACGCGCCATGCGGGAACACTGAGGGGTAAGGTTGTTGAGGATTGAAATGGGCCTCGTAATAATTGTTTGTTTGTCTTGATGTCTCTTCCTGGCATTTCGAGTCGATGAGGTGTTGGCCCCGGGTGGGTAAACTTTTTTGCTTATTTTGAGCGCTGGTTTTGCTATTATACATGTCATAACTGTATAAAGGGGAAAGTTGCTAATGGCATGCACATGTCACACACATCAGGGGCGTAGCCAGCACTGAACATGTACTGGGGCTTATCTCCAGCGGGGAAGGGGTTTTTTGATTCCAAAAAGGTTGAAATGGTGTTTGTGGAGTTGGGGTGTACTTGAGTGTAAATGACATGCTCTCCGCCTCTGCCTTAACTCACTGTGGTTGTCTCCGATATTATGCGGTATTCAAGTATTAGAAACATTATATTTATATTATCAATTGACCTTGCAGAGTTTGGCTGAGGTGTTTAGATGTTTCATTTGCATGGAGAAGCTGCGCGATGCCCGCCTCTGTCCGCATTGCTCCAAACTGTGCTGCTTCCTGTGCATGCGAAGGTGGCTGACAGAACAACGATCTCAGTGCCCTCACTGCAGGGCATCTCTGCATCTGCACGAACTGGTGAACTGCCGCTGGGTGGAGGAGGTCACTCAGCAACTGGATAATCTTCAAATGTCCACTCCGTCTGCTCCGTCCAAGGAGGAGACTGATCGTGACTGGTGCGTTGCAGATTTATTTTGTGAAGTCTGAGTGATTCTCCTCTTTCGGTAGCTGTGAACAGCATCATGATAAGTTGAGCGTTTACTGCTGTACGTGTCACACCTGCATCTGCCATCACTGCGCCCTCTGGGGCGGAACGGTGCGTGTCACTGGGTTCCGCTGGGTTCTTGATTTCTTGGCTTTTGCAGCATTCTGGCCACACCTTCAAGCCCCTGGATGAGGTTCACGAAGAGCACATGGCTCGTATAAACGAAGAGGTCAATCAAATTAAATGTCGTCATGTTGAGTTGGTCAGCATCGTGCAGGAAGTGGTAAGTACCGGGGGTCATTTTGTATGTCCTGTGTTTCTATTGTTGCCTACGTAGGAACGCAATGTGGAAAGCGTGAAGAGCGCCAAAGACGAACGTGTGAGAGAAATCCGCAATGCCGTTGAGCTCATGATCGCCCGCCTTGAAACGCAACTTAAAAGCAAACTACTGACTCTCATGGGTGCGTGAGTAACAGTTTCACTGGGAACCTTGTTTCACTCTGTCTCTCTCTCTCTTAGGGCAACGCAACCAGCTCAGCTCAGAAACTGAGTTGCTAGAATCTCTCCTTCAAGAAGTCGAACACAAGAAGCGAGCTTTGTCCAAAAGTCAGCTGATTCAGGAAAGCATTGAGTTACAGCAGATGTTTCAAAGAGTGCATCGCAAACCAATGGCAGCTTTTGTTACTGCTCCTGTCCCTGCTGATTTCACAAGGTATGTGCCCTTCTAGAACGTAGCCCTCCTCTTCATGACAGAGCGCTATTTTTCAGTGAGATTGTTCCACAATACGACTCAAGTACATTTATGCTGAGCAGCTTCAGCGCTCTGCAACAGAGAGCGGACCCAGTGTACAGTCAGCCGCTTCATGTATCAGGCCTCTCATGGAGACTAAAAGTTTATCCGGTGCGTTTAAATACCCCTCTCTTTCTCGCTTCTTATTTGCGTTCTCCTCGCAGGATGGAAATGGTGTTGTCAGAGGTAACTATCTTTCTGTCTTTCTTGAGCTATCAGCTGGTCTTCCTGAAACATCAAAGTGAGTCGTATTCCTAGCAAATGATCCGCATTACACTGCTGTTGCTAGGTACGAGTATCGTGTGGAGATGGTACACCAAGCCAGTCGTGACCCCAGTAAGAACATTGTCAGAGAGTTTGCCTCGGACTTTGAGGTGGGGGAGTGTTGGGGTTACAACCGTTTCTTCCGACTGGACCTCCTGGCGTCTGAGGGTTACCTCAACACGGAGGCCGACACTCTGATCCTCCGCTTTCAAGTCCGACCTCCGACCTTTTATCAAAAGTGCCGTGATCAGCACTGGTACATCAACCAATTAGAAGCCACGCAGGCTCAGTACGTGGCCCAAAATAATGATCTGAAAGAGGTGAGTGAGTGACACGTATGAGCGCATGATGATGGCGGTGTCTTCACACAGCGCCTGGCGATTGAGTTATCTCGGCATCAAAATAAGAAGGGCGGAGCTTCACTTGACTCTTCCTCCCACACCCAGCAGCTAAGGGATCTCTCCTTCGAGGAACTCCACCCACTCCCTGCTTCCCTATCTGGCATAGTTCCGACAAACTCATTTGCCAAATCGAGTAAACCTCGCGGTAAAGCGAGTCGCCCTGTGAGACAGCAGCAGACTGGGGTGGTGGAAATTGAGGTTGAGCGCAGCAGACGCAGCAGCAGCAGCAGCAGCAGCAGCAGCAGTTCCAGCTCAGACTCATGCGACGTATGGCGTTGAGATGTGTGTGATATTTATTGGCAATGTTGCAAAGTTTCAGGAGCTGAGTGAAGGTGAACAGGAGGAGATTCAGGAGGATACGGAATCCGGACCCTTGGACCTGGTGTCGGACAACAGCAATGATGAAAACGACATTGACCAAGAAACCATGTGAGTTATTTTTTTGTGGTTGCCATTGTTATGTTTTAATGATGCGAAAAGGTGTGGAGATAATGACGTGGAGAACGGAGACAACTGGGATGCAGCTGAGGAAGGTGCTGCTGCAGCCGCCGCCATAACAACTAACGACAAGTAATCTCATACCTCCTGAAGATAACATGTGACGTGTTTTTCTTTTAACAGAGAGGAGAATGAAAATCTGCTGATTCAGCTCCTGGAGAATCAGGAGGAATCGATCAAACGTCGTTGGCCATTTGTGCCTCGTCCTCCTGGTACGTTTTTTTAATACCAAATCAGAGTTCGTAATTGGACAATTGTGCTTTTCAGGAAGCAAAGGAAAACCGCGAACAGGGCTGCGTGGCTTAGCTGCACTCAGCACGGATGAAGTACTAGCGCACATTCAGCAGCAGATGGATGAGGTCATGGCCAGTGCCCAGGAGGCAGCCAACAGCGCAGTCACCTCTGAAAACCAAGCGCGGGCAGTTTTAGCTGATCCTGTGCCGGAAATTGTTGCTGAAAGTGGTAGGGACTCAGTGAAAACAGTGCTTGCTTCTCATGCTTACTTCTCACCAGATGGCAGCAGCATCAGTGAACCGTCCTCCCTCACTAGTTCGCTCTCAATGAGAAGCACCCTCGATACATTCCCCAGTAACAGTCTTCCTCGAGGTACAACAGATGCCGGTATGATTAATTGAAATCTCCACTAGCCAAATTTACTCTGATGCTATTGTAGATTGTGACAGCACTTTCAATGCGTCGTTTGAATTGGAGCAATTCCCAATCGATGAGTCATTCGCGGAGAGCAGTGGAGCTGCTGTGTCGGCCGCTAACTTAACCCGTTCTCGACCTAATCGGGACGAAAGTTCATTCGGTGCAAGTGCGGAAGTGGCCCCTCACAAAGACGTCCCAGATAAGGACAAAAGTGTGTCTTTGGTGTACATGACCTAAATTAATGACCTAATTATTTAATCTTCCCAATTATTCAGATCTCGCTTGGTTGAGGAGGTTGGTCAAAGTACCAACGACCACAGACGCTCGCCGATCGGGAGAAAAACCGGCCACATCAGAGAAACCGCACCATCTGAAAGGATCTGACGGCAGTGCGAACAAAGACTCCAAGAAGGAAAAGGACGATGACCCTTCGGATGTGTGAACTCTTAAGAGCCGACTGTTTTTCCCTCATCACCAAAGATGAATTTGCGACATCTTTTAGCGAATGTTGTCTCGACTAGTCCCATTATTTTGTGGCAATTTTCTGCTGATTTCTAATTTTACTGGTTATTTAAGTTTTTTTTTTCCTTTTGTTCCCATTTTGACAGCATTCAAATCAATTGCTCTTTTTCTGTGATGATATTTTTCCTTCACTCATCGTGCCTTCTTCACAATGTTAAAAAAAAATAATTCTCTTTTCATGTTTTATTATATTAATAAAAATCCCCTCATCTTTCCTTCAGTATTGCATTGTTTTTCACCATTAGTTTTAGCATATTTATATTTAGGTTTCTGCTTTGAACATTTCATGGGAAATTTGAATACCGGTAAATTCTTTTGTGCCTTGATTTAACCCTAGACATGTTCACTGCCACACAAAATGAATGAGTGGAGAAATATAAATTTATTCGTTCATCGGTTTGGCGTAACAGAAGCAGTTTGAATGAAATCCGGTTGAGCTTTAGCGACTTTCCTCGACTCCCGAATCATGGTCTCTGGACATTGCATCTCACACCAACTGACCGGCACCATGCTACAACCTGGCAAAGCAAAGAAGTGACCAGTGGATGTCGAAAGCCCTCCGAACTCACCAGCTTCTGATGTTGCCACGACGACACCAAGTTCGTTTTCAGCAGTAGTCAGGAGATACATAAGACCCTCTCCTATCATTAACTGAGTTAGTCAAGGTATTTAAAATGTTAAATATTGGTAATCATTAATAAGAGCTGAAATTAAAGAGGATACAACTTTAGCGAGGATGATGTCACCGGGTCGAAAACTCTTGTAAACTTCCACCTGCGAATAATCAATATTGAAAAAAAGCGTAAAAAATCCGAGGATACGTCAGCACTAACTTTATCTTTTTCTGTGGCTCGGATGTCTTCTCGTCTGAAAAATAGAAGGGAATGAAATATTTTAGTTTTCATAGCCCCAGATGAGAATAAATACCGAATGGTTCCTCTGAAAGCTTCATGCAGCACAATGCCATCAACGCTGAGGATAGAACATTTGCAGAAGCGTGGATTCATGCTCAGAATTCTTGCTGTGACCAGAGAACCAACTTCGGGTACTGTGCCCTGAGTTTTGGAACAACTCGTCACTTTAACTTGGATCTACAAAAGATGAAAATTCTCATTGGTAATACATGTATCTAATGTTGATCTTAAAATCCATAAATTATAGTAATTCAACATATCTGTCTTATGTCAGGAACAAAACCCTCCATGTGTCGTGGGGGTAGCCCGATCACTTCGACTCAAGGAGTATTTCACAGACAGACCGAGGCCATTCCCCATAACTTGGCCATGATTTTAACCCATATTCTGGTAGCCATGGCGACGCTGATGAACAAATGATGCTTAAGACAGGCAGGCGCTCAATACACCGGTATACCATTTCCCATGAGAGTACAGAGTTACACTGTTATTAAACTCGGTAGATCTACGGAAGATCACTGTAATTAACTCTTCTAATGCGCGGTGTTTGTGACTCTCAATTTTACCCGTGTATCAAAGTGTGTGTACGAGTATGTAAAGTATATGAGAATCGTCAGGACCTAATATACTTCAACACCGGGAGACATTTCAGCCACGGGTGTTAGACTCATTGAGGTTCTACTGTTGTTACTTGTTATATATATATCTTATGAATTATTTAGTGATGTTCTTACTTTGCCATCAGGAAGCAATACATCTTGACGAAATCCAGCTAAACTGGAGTATATAAATCCAGCCACTGTGAAAGTGCCTACGCCATTCTGGTGCGTATCATCTGCAATGCATAGACGGTCTCCTGGAAAATAAACACATAATTATCATGAGCGGGATGGTTGAACTCACACATGTTTTATAACTTTCATTGTTAAGCACTGCAGACACGGTTTTACTTTTTCTCAAAACTGTAGATTTGGAATATGTCTATGATGGTTTCCCTCAATGAATGATATGAGATATACGTGAAACTTGCATGTCAACAGAACCTAACTAAACTGAAGTTATGAACTGAGCCAAAATCCTGAAGCCATTTTGAAAAATTGATCTTACGATTTCAAGATCATTGATGGTTTCTACTTTCTAGGTTTTGGTTCCAGTTTCAGAATAGTTGCCATTCAACTCTTGCCAAATACACGTGTGCATGATTCCAAGGTTAGGTTGCGATCCACGTGGTGTCTTTGGAAACTGCGATCATCTATCACTAATAAGATAAACGTCATGATAAATGAATACAAACTACAAACCATGTATGTTTCATTGTATATTAATTTTTCTCTTTCTTGCATTCCAAAAGATCTTTATATCACATTGATGGAACAACTTTTCAAATCCAAAATAACATAATTAACTAAGCTACCTTAATTGAATACTAAGATCTTCGTTTGACCAATCCAAAATCACATAGCCATATCACCTAACCCTGATGCGTCCATGATGGAAGAATTAGAAGGCTGCACTGTCATCATCATATACTTCCTTGCCCCTTCTTCCTTGCCCTAAGGCCTAGGCCTATAGCTTTCCCTTTGCTCCCCACAATTCAGTTTTACGTTTTTGTCTCTATAGGCCTACTGCAAAAAATTCATATCACCCCTCATAGAGCGACGGGGATACCCTCCCCTCAATTGCAGAATTTGGGGTCCGGGATAATTTGATAAGTGTGTTCGTTCAAACAATGAGAAAATCAAAACCCAACAAGAACTGGTTTCGAATACTAGTAATTGGATATGTCCTTAAATTGGCTTAAACTAATCATAATACACTATTTCATGTTTGCGCATTCATACATGCCCGCCATAGCGGCGGCGGCCGATAATGTGAATTGGTTGCAGCCATGCAAACTTTTCCTGCACGCACGGACCTGCACACACATATATTCAGGTTCAGGTTATTTTGATTAAAGTGCCTTTGTTTCGGCACTGTTGCAATTCGACGTTCGAGCTTCTCTTTTAATATAATTTTCTATTTCTAAAATATATATCCTCATAAATAATACAGAAATTAAATAACTGAAATAAAACTAAACTGGAATAACCAACCAAACAATAAGCCCTACCTCACTCCCCTTCCCCAAAACAATAGAACGATATGTTAGCAAGTAAATAGATCAATAAATAAATTAATAAATAAATTAATAAATAAATTAATAGATAAATGAAGTAATGTGAATGCAGCTGAAGTGTATGAGAACTCTCCATTATCGCTCATAGCCATGCATCCGAAAGGTATAAATTCGACAAATCTAACGAACTACGAAATATTATCAGAATAATAACTTGAAATTATTCCTTGAAAATGTAACGAGCAACGTAACGCAACAATTCCTAAGACCACGAAGGATACATTAAATTTCACCTGGAACACAAATCTCGGAATTCGCCATGTTGCGATGTTTATGGTGCGTTATGATGTCCAAAAGCTCCCGCAAAGATGAACACTACCAATGATATGGACTCTACATCATGGAACACTAGACTATTCTTGCGTCTGTAAAAAGTGCGTTATGACTCCTATCTCCACCATGGCGTGGTCACGGACATGAAAATTCATGTATTATCATGTATGTTACATGATTTAATCATAAAAAAAAATCATCAAAAGTGCCCTGAGTAGATATGCACACTTTCCAATCATATACAACCAGTATACAACATCACAGGATCTAGTTAATTACTCCCAACATGTACTTTTATACTCCGAATGTACCCTTGAAGAAAAGTCCTTATCTCCCACCATGGGTTTTCATGTATATTCTAGTTTCTCTTATGTCTAATTAATTATAACCTCATAAATTGTGCAGGGATTCTCACGCAGTAGTACACTGGTCATTATCAACAACTAGTGTAATTGACACCATGATTTGTAGAGAAAGCTCAAACATTAAAAATCAATCCAAAACATGATTTAAAATCATTGAATTTATTGTAATCACTCCACACATCGATACATTCCCACAGAGCATTCACAATACGCGGCACACAAAGCTATCATACATCAAGTATACTTTATTTATATACATGATCAAAAAACACAAATAGATGTATATAATTAGAAACAATTTTACAATTTTACATTTTAAATAGGAAAAAAACTTTGTTACAGAGCGGCCAAAATAAAAGAACTGAGGTAATGCAATAAACAGAAAAAAAATAGTATTACCCAGAGGCCTGCCTCAGAGAGGAAGAAAAAAAGAAGAAAAAAGGAGTATTATGATGACTAGCACCCAGAAGGGAGGTGTGGTGTGTACACACACCATGTGTGTGCATTTTGTGTGCAAGTGTGTGACCAGCACAGCAGCCGAGGAGAAGGAAGAGGAACAAGCAGATCACAAAATTAACATCAGAGGTCGTGTTTGTTGATTTGGTGACGCGGGTTTTGTGACCATTTGTGACGCTAGCACAGGGAAGAAGCGGCAGGATGCGACATGAATCTGAGAAAAAAAAGAAAAGAAGAGAAAGTATTATTGGTGACGCAGATTAGGAAGAACTAATTGAATATTCAAATCATAGATGAGGAGGGGGGCCTCCAATTATTATTATACAAGATGAGACATTGTCATGAAAAGTGGTCCTTATGCCCCAACCGTTGCCATGGCAACCCTTTCATGTGTCCACTCGATTATCTGACATTCAGTTTCAGCAAACCAAAAACACCTTTATTTTGCACAAATTAATAACCTTTCATCAAATGTGGAGCTGGTTTTATCTTTTCTGTATTTTGAGTATTTTTTACTCACATTTTAGTATGAATTTTATGTCTGATAGACGTCTATTTTAAATTTTGTGTGAAACTGCGAGTGGCTCAGTTTGGGGATAGCGTGTGACCATTTTTTCACAATGGAAAGATGGATGGCCGATGTCTCATCATCTCGTATAATAATAGGAGGTTCGTCTCCATATCTATGATTCAAACATTCACAATAATAGTTCAGAGACGATTTATAACATTGATTAGAGGTAAAATTAAAATTCTGAAACTGGATCTATCATGAGCTCACGATCCGAGCAAAAGAACAACAATTGAGTTGATATCAGATTTATGACAACCACCCAAGACCAACGCACAGGGAATTATCGCAACGGGGGGAGCACATGCCGGTGAAAAAAAAAGAGAAGAAGACAAGAACAGAGTGAGAAAACGGCAAAGAAAAAAGCAGAACAATAATTAGATTAAAGAATAAAGGGCTATGCACAACAGTCACCCACCACATTTATGCCCTAAGCATCAATACATGTAGACGGGTCGCTCCTAGAAAAAGAGAATCAAAACCCAAGTGACCACCATGAAAGGCAGAAAAAAAGACAAAGACGAAAATACTGAAAAAAAAAAAAAAAAAAAAAAAAAAAAAAAAACGAAGTAAAGACGCACCCCTTCATCCCTAGGCACAGGTGAGGCTTCGGAACCCTCTGCTTCGGCGAGCAGGTTTTGCGATGAAGGACCTGATTCGCGCAGACTAAGCATTTTGAGTTAAGAGTTAAAAAAAGAGAGAAAGAGAGAAAAAAAGAGGAAAGCCAGAGAAAATGTGCAGGGAAAAGAAGGCGGGGGTTGTGCAAGGACTTACTAAGCGTCATAATTATCAAACGAGTTGTAGCCATCTTTTTCGTTCGAAGGATACGTTGGTTTCATCACTTTTTTCTTTTTCCGCGAGAAAAATCTTTTTGCTGCGGCTGCAAATTTCTTCCGAGAAGCTGCGATTGAAAAGTTAACAGGCATTCATATTTCTTGCAGGATAACTCACATCCGCCCATGTTGTTCAATTGCTGTCGGAACTCAGCATTCTCACAGTTCCTATCAAAGGGAAAAGGCCCCATGTATTTATCGCGATCGTCGCCGTAACCTTGCAATTGATCTGTACAAATTGAATCCACGTTTAAAAAATAATCACAGCAAACAATCATAAGCAGAATGGACGATGAGGGAGTACCTAATTAAATCACAAAAATGTATAAATTCTCAAGCAATCACCTCAGCGCCAGTGCAGATAATTTTCTCTGAATCATTGTGAGAGGATTTTGAACAAAGAAGAGGAGAGTGCAGTGCAAATGAGGAGTGCAGATATTGAAAGTGCAAGGTCACCTCTAAGCATGCATGAGTCAAGAATGCAATCTTGATTCATCTGCTGTAGACCATCGGTGATTAACTCATCATCATCATCATCATTGTTATCTGTTAAGACGAAAGCAGATGAAAGAGCCAAGAGTTGGGCTGAGAGAAATCGACTCCATTCGGTCACAAATAAATTTTGACTTGGAGCGTAAAAAAATAATAGAGCAATGATTCTGATGGCTATATTTGTTCACCTCACAATGCCATTGCAGAAACGTCTTTCAGTACAATTATTATTTGATTGATAACAGGTTACACACCCTCAAGTTGACAGACATGAAAGTGGACATAAAAAAGTATAAAACCAGAAGGAAGAGAAAGAGAGAGAGAGGTAAGAAAAAACTCAGAAGAGTGAAAAGAAAACCAAGATCAATTTAGTGAACTCTAAGGTAAAACTAACAGATCTCACATGGAGGAGTTTTGTCACCTGTTTTGTGAGCTGGAGCAAAGAAATAATACATATGTCAACACAAGCATTAAAGAACCACTTTCAAAGAAGCCAAGACAATATTCAGCAATGTTACATACATAAAAAAATAACCAATTCCATGACAACTAGATTATCATGGTAACATACCAGGTCTGGGTCTATCCGGATCCAGATCAGGCTCCACTGAGGTCGCGGGTTCAAAAGCAGTGGCGTTCATCCGATCTGAGAGAGCAACAAGAAATATGGGATTGCATTTTGAGGAGGGGGCCGTACCTCTCTGCAGTGTTCGCATGAAATCTTCATCGTGCATGAGTTCCATGAGGAACTCCTCATTTTGCAGCATCAACGCTAACCTGTTTAGAAGAGAGTCAAGAGTGATGACACTGGCGCTTATGATCTCTGACCTCTCATCTTCAAGCATCTGCGCATCTTCACCTCTTGGAGTTCGCCGTCTGCGTTCGTTGTCTGCCAACTTTTGCTGCAGCATCTCTGAACTCAATTCCCCAGATGTGCGCTATGATGAAATTGAAACAAGAGATGAAAATTTGCGCAAATAACGAATGAGTAAGCTCACCAAAGGGCGAGGGGAAGGTGTTCTGGGGCTACGGGCCAACATTGGGAGGTGCTGCTGCTGCTGCGAGACGGGCCCAATGCGTAAGAAGTCATCTGGCAAGTTGCCCAGGAGAGGTGGGTTCCAACGATGGGTGTAGCGCTTGGCTCGTTGACGTTCAGGGAGAGGTGGCTGACCTTTTGGAGGAAGAGGTGGAGCCTCATCGGAAGAAGTCGAGCCCATAGCGATGAGGTCGTCGATGGGAGCATCAAGTAGGTTGACTCCTTTCGATTTAGAAGGCTCAGAGGCTGGGGTCTGTGAGGTGCCATCGGTGAAATCTGAGTAGCTAGGAGGTGGGTACGATGGCAAAGTGTTCTCCAGTACTGATGGGCTGGATCTTGGTTTAGTGGGGAGCTTAACTGGGGCAAGTACAGGGCTCTCGTTGTCCTCATCATCAATGCTCATGGTAAGCAGCTGATCAATGGTAGCATCCACCGCCCCTTGGTTGGAGCGCAATACCGCCTCAATGATGTCTTCATCCATCGTTGGGAACATATGCTTAAAGTCACGCATAGCTTGATTAAAGTCCAGCTGCTGATTGGCCTCATCCTCCGCGTGCAGGCCGACTGGAGGATGAGCAAAGTGCCCCTGAGGAGAGCCAGCCATGGGGTCAGGAGGTCATCTAAGCGACATCAAAAAGGGAACCTGCAACAAGGAAGTACAAGGATAAATGTATGAAGCACGCCGCAAAAGCATGAGAGCACAGAAGTCCTCTGATTAACTGTATTTTATGAGTTGGAACCAAATGAGTGCATTGACAAACAGGTATTTCTGGCACACTTAAGCCTTTCAGAGATTAGTTCAGTCAGCGTCTGTCATGCTGCACCTAGCGTGACTCTGTCACCAGGGCTCAAAATAAGACTCAGCTACTCGCCAAAAGCGAGTAAAAATTCTCACCGACGAGTAAAAATATCAAGAATGGTCGCTAGATGGCGAGTAAAATTTTAGCTCTCCAAATAAAATGTAAAGGGCAGATTCTTTGGTTAACGCCACAGAAAAAATAATAATAATAGCAAGCAATATATTTTTGCTCAATCCTCAGTTTAAAAACTGAAACCTGTGAGCCCATGTAGGTGCCTAATATCATGCGGGCACGTTTGAATTAGCAGACGCCATGTTGACGCCAGATCAGACGAGTTTATTTTGGTGCCGCCGTTGTTTTTACTGCATTCACATCTTTTCAAATTAAGTCGCGTCTTAGGTTTAGTATGTTATAGTTGTTATACTGGTAGTGAATACTATAGTACATGTAGTAGCAGTGGTTGATGATTTCACGAATCGTTGCTTCCATCATCCCCTCACTAACACGGCATTTGGAAATCGGAAGTTGATTCCAACTCTTGCTCCAATATATAAGTGGACGCGGTTTAGTTAACGCTCGAGTTAACCTTTTTTTTATAATTCTGTTGAAGGGTCGATCAAAGGATTGGCGACACAGGTCTGTGTGTTTTCCTTTGTAATTTTCATTTGTTGGCTGTATGTATTGGCTCACCTAATTCAGAGTGGATGCGTGGCCATTTCAACATACCAGCATCACCCAGTAAAGGGAAACACTTTTCCAATGGCAGAGTGATAGTACTGAATGCTCTTGACGCATCGCCAAATTGATAAAGGTGCACTATATGGCAGTGCTTACAGCATTGTCATATACGATCGACCTAAATTAAAATTGATTGACATAGTGACATAGTATGTATCAAGGACGTACATGTATAAAATAACTGCGTTTTATGCTGTACTTTTCGTCAAAATTTCTGGTGAGTAAAAATATATTTTGGCGAGTAAAAATTCCATGAGTAAACTTTTTCTCTTATTTCGAGCATTGTCTGTCACACTGATAAGCTAACGCTGAGATTCTAGACTCAAAGTATCTGAAGCGGTGAAGGACCCAGAGTTTGAGAGTGGGCAGGGAGGAGGGGCGGGGGCGGGTGGCTTAGTGACTACACGTACCACTGGATGACTATTATAATAAAATAATACTACAGTGTAGCACAGATTCTCGAGCAAGGTCTGTATACCTCGCCTGACGGTAAACCGCTTCTTTTTGCGTCTACTGGCAGCGAGGCTCCACACTCAGCCGATTGCATGATAAATATAGACATATTATCTGACAAATCCTTGTGTTTAAGCCCTCCAGACGTTAGATGTATATTTATGCTCCAAGAAAAAACAATATGAGCCAGTACCATCATGTCAAACTTACATTAATGAA
>KB307554.1:565281-591415 GCA_000328365.1 Capitella teleta
ATCGTTAATGGCACTGGATGGCAGGAAAAAAGCTCTAACTTATAATTATAAGCCTTCTCAAGGCCCAATGTCGAGAGCTGAAGCATGGTTTATGTTTCGATTTTTATTTCTATCAGCGTCCCCAAAATCCTGTGAAACTAAGGCGCACCTGTAAATAATATCCAAAAAGGGCAATGGACTGATTTTTTTTTTTTGAAGCCGAAGTTATAAATACATGAAGAGATACATGACTCACGCGAGTAAACTGCATCTTGCGAGGTGTCGCCGACACTTTTAGCAATCGTCATTATATATTCAAGTCTTCAAGTCAGGCATACTATTTTCTTGGTTATTCTAATTTATTTCGAGAACATAACTTTTCTGTACACATTGTTGAGCAAATGAAAGCGTTCTTTCCGTACCACAATGTAAGAACAACCCGCGACAGCAGTGAAACATTTGATTAAGGTGATCTGAAACATATGAGAATCGTGTTGATTACTTGTTACCTAATGCTCCATCACTGTAATATTATGCAGGCCCCAGAGGGCCCCCCCCTGCCTCCTACTCAATGAGACATAATCAGATTATCTTGAGATGAAACCTAAAGAATTTTCTTCCAAGTGGCCACACACATGTTTTGCATCATTGGAAGTTGATTGATTTTAGCTGCTCGCCATTCGGTCATCACTCAAAAAGCAATGAATTAAAAGACACGCGAAGAACTCGTGATCTCTCCAACGAAAGTCGATGCAATTTGTTAAGAACCTTATTTTATACACGTACGGGAAAACATTTGAGTTGTGTGGCTATCCTTCTACCCTTGGCTCATCTTACAATACAGTGCGTGCATATAGCAAGGTCATCCTTTGCGAATCCAAATCAAAGAAGTCATCGTTTCGGGTGTATAAAAGTTATCAAGGTAAAACTGCACCTGTAGGCTGTACGTACAAGATAATGCAACGTGATCAGGCGAAATTCGTTCTGATCGATTCATTAATAAACTCACAATAAAAGGCACAACCACAACATGTAATCGTCGAATATAATAGCACAAAGTAATTCATTGTCTCGAGAAATATGACCTAATGTTTTTTAATCCCCATCGTACGTGAGCGATGAGTGTGAGCGTGTCACTGAGGATGATCAGGATTATCACTGACAGGATCACGGAGCTGGCTACCACTCCATATATGACTGAACTTTCTGCTTCCGACGGAGATATCACTAACGACGGTTTGTTGTTTTCTGTAAACGTAAGGCGTATATTTAATTCAGAGTGAGCTGAATCTCATGATTTGAAATAATACAGTGCAACTAATGCAGATTAAATTTCCTCACCTGAGCAAGGGCTGATTGCAGGTTCCCACTGACCATTGTCTGAGCATTGTACAACAGTCACGTTGAGACCCCATGGGAAGAACTCGTTGTTCCCACACTCAATCTGTACAATTGCTCCAACATGCACATCACTTGAGTTAGGTTGCAATCCCATCCAGGTAGATACTGGAGCACAGGTAACATCTGCAAAGATCTTTGCTGTGGACAAACCTCGAACAGTATCAGTTCATGCCTACCTCTGCATGCTAAATCTGATGGCTGCCAGTTTCCAAAGCGGTCGCATCTCAGAAATTCTGAAAACACGTTTCTTTTGAACCATTTCAAGTCAATACAGGTATGCTCCACTCGGCTGTTGTAGCTGGTACTGTGTCCTATCGCCTTCATGCTGTTGATTATGCGAGGTGTCTCACCACAGTCGACCTCTGTAAGTGGATTACAGTTATGAATTCTTGGCGAGTGAAGTCAGAACTCACCAACACATGGTGATAATTCAGGATACCAAGAGCCAGTTTGATTACAATAGAGATTCATGCTGGGAATCCCAGGTTTGAAGTAATAGCCAGTCTCACACGCCACTGTGATATGGCTTGCATAAGGCGCCGCCTGGCTGAGAGGTGAGATAAGATGAGCTTCTGAAGTTAGCGTGGGACACTGAATGTCTGGAATCGCTAGGATTGTGACGAGATTAGCATACCGTGCACCAGATTACCTTGACAACATGGCTCTACAGTTTTCCAAAGATCGCCATCACAAGAAGCCGAACATTCGGATATTGAGTTGTCTGACTCAAAACCTATGGTGCAGTTGTACTTTATAATGGTACCTTTGGTAGCCAGACGTGAATTGGGAACAGCATGAGCCATCTCAGGGACAGGGGGACATCTGTTGACTGTCGGAACCAAAATATATAGTAGTCCTGAGATAAAATTTGGTATGGTATTCACCATCACAATCCCCAAGGGTAGGTAGCCAGTCTCCGCTTTCGGAGCATGCAATGGTCCGTTGAGTGTAGCCATCTTCGAAGCGGAGTGATCCTGGGTCACAACAGTACGTTGCAGTTGAGTTGTAGGCGAACCTTCCACCAGCGCGCTCTTCTAGAGCTCTTGAACAAATTACCGAGCTTGAAGTTCCAGGCAGCGATCCGCAAGTGATTTCTGTTGATTCAATGGTCCACAGTCCACATTCTATTAACATAATTCATGCAACTGACCTTGACAACTTTGTATTGGTTTGTTCCATTGCAGACTGTACAAACAAGACATCTCAAGGGATTTATCCGTGCCACCAAAGGCATAACCCTCGACGCAGGTTAACAGAACACCGGTACCAACTATTGCATTGGTTGTGTTCAAAGTCACAAGGTTTGAGGCTAATGATGGGCATACTTCAGCTGTGTATGAAAAAAAAAATCTCACCTTCCATTTGTGCAACAAATTCCTCAGACATTAACAATATTCAGTTTAAATGGAACGCAAAACATGGAATAAACGACGAGCTACCCTGATGGCTCAGTGATGGAGGGTTAGACTTTAAATATGGAGGGTTAGGGTTTGAACCCCCGGGATCTCTTACATAGGTCGGGACATAAAATGGCAATCTTGACCAGACGGTGAAGATGACTGACTACTGGACAGCGCTTTGAGCACATTTGCACTTTGACATTGCACTACACACTGAATGGGATGTCTCGTACGTATTAACAAGGAAACTGGACTGATTGTCTTGTGCCTGATTAAAAGAACACTAGCTGCCAGTATATTTTGATTTCTAAATATAGTTTAGAGCTTTGTGAATCCATGACACAACATTGATATTGACATGAATAAAGAAATCAATATGATAATAAACAAGGTTTGCATCAGATATGTAATTAGTAGCATGCATGCAAATGTGTTAACCTTTGCAATCAATGAGGTCATCCCATGTACCATTGTCATGGCATTGTATAGCCATGATCTTCTTGCCATTGGGTAATCGGTATCCATTATAACATGTGAAGTGGACGATGGAGTAAAAATCAGCTGAAAATGGTGGCAGATAACCATTTTGTGCAAAAGGTGGTGGCTCACATCTGCTGTCTAAGAAAAACGAATTTAATTAATTACCCATTACAAAAGAATACAACTTTCTTACAATTGCAAGACATGCCCATGCCACTCCACTTGCCCCTTGGGTGTTCAAGCCTACTAGACGTGCACTTTTTTTCTTGTCGCACAGATCCAGTTTCAAAGACCAATCCATCTGTGCATTCTAAGGATGTGGTAGCCCCAAAAGTATCGACCAAACGACCAACTTGTTTTGTTCCAGAAGGCATGGAATCGTTACATTCTTTTGCTGAAAACAATAATAATTTGTAATGTTATTGAAAGGTTATGGATACAAGAGAGGCAATACCTATGCAGTCTTTTGGTTGTGCATTCCATTGGTTATCCATTAAGCAAACGATGCTTCGCGATGTTCCACCATCTAGGAAATAGTAACCGGGGCGGCAAGTGTATGTTATCACACCTGGCTGTTCAATTGTCGATGTTGAGTGAGCAACCTGTGGTGCGGCTGGGCAATCAGGATCTATTGACCATTGAGATTTTAAGGAAACACAGATGTTAAACATATTATTTTGAGATAGGCCATTGCTCACTTGAAGACTTGGGATTTGGCTCTTGAGCCACAGTAATTTTTGAGCGTGTTGGATTTGTTTCAACATCATTTGTAGATGAACGTGTTGTTTTATCAACGATTGTAGATGACAGTGTTGTTTCATCAACAATTGAAGACTCAAATGTTGTTTCACCAACAGCTGTAGATTGAAGTGTTGTTTCATCAACAATTGTAGATGCGAATTTTGTTTCATCAATGATTGTAGATTGAAATGTTGATTCAATAACAATTGTAGATGGAAATGTTGTTTCCCCAATGATTGTAGATGGGAATGTTGTTTCATCAACAATTGTAGGTGGGAATGTTGTTTTATCAACGATTGTAGATGGGAATTTTGTTTCATCAACAGCTGTAGATTGAAGTGTTGTTTCATCGATGATGGAAGATTGAACTGTTGATTTAACAACGATTGTAGAAGGGAATTTTGTTTCATCAACGATTGTAGATGGGAATGTTGTTTTATCAATGATTGTAGATTGGAATGTTGATTCAACAGCAATTGTAGATTGAAATGTTGTTTCATCAACGATTTTAGATGGGAATGTTGTTTCATCAACAATTGTAGATGGGAATGTTGTTTCATCAACGATTGTAGATGGAAGTGTTGTTTCATCAACGATTGTGGATGGTAATGTTATTTCATCAACGATTGTAGATGGGAATGCTGTTTCATCAAAGATTGTAGATTGAAATGTTGAATCAACAGCGATTGTAGATTGGAATGTTGATTCAACAACAATTGTAGATGGGAATGTTGTTTCATCAACGATTGTAGATGGAAGTGTTGTTTCATCAACGACTGTAGATGGTAATGTTGTTTCATCAATGACTGTAGATTGGAATGTTGATTCAACAACAATTGTAGATGGGAATGTTGTTTCATCAACAATTGTAGATGGAAGTGTTGTTTCATCAACGATTGTAGATGGAAGTGTTGTTTCATCAACGAATGTAGATTGTAATGTTGTTTCATCGAGGAAGGTGGTTGTAATTTCTGTTGTTGCATAATCATCAGTGTCTGAATGTAATTTGGAAACACAATATTACATTATAAATATGGTATGCATGTAGAAAAAAGGGGATAACAATAAAAAAATATGATTAAACTTTTAGTGATAGTAATAATTCATTACACTATATTGATTATAGCCAGGTAGTAATGACCATAGTTATTTCGTTGTAAGGTTTAACACATCATGGATAAAATTTCATTTGATATGATGCGCAGTTCATTTTTGGAAATATGTCCACTGTGCAGCACGTCAACACAATCGAAAAAAAAAAAAATCATGCCTCGCTTCGAGGACAAGACATATGCATTGCTTTTTTTTAACAATTTGCGGCATCAAACAGCCTATTTAATGAGATAGCCTCCTTTCCAACTCCCTTGGGGGTTATGGGGTGTCATGACGTCATAGCACCCCACCCGAAATCCTATCGCACAAACAAGTTTTATCGATGCACTCACAATTCCTTCACTGTTGGAAAAATCTACGAATTTGTACAATTAAATCTCTAATACTTGTAAAACACACTTGATCGAATGGAAATCGTAAACATAATAATCATAACGCAATGCCACCTCCACAAGCGAATGACATAAATAATTTTGCATTAGAATTTGGAACAATCGAACACATCATCATTAAATTGTATCATCTTATGGCACATACATTGGCATAAATACTCAATTTTGTTGTTTTATCGGGTTTATTGGTTAAATTGAGTGACACTCCGTCGGTTCAAACGTTTTGTGATAATTTAATAACACTAAAACTTAATATGTTAATGATTTATAATCCTTTTCCAAATCGAAACAGCAATGTCAAATCTTCTGTGTTGATCGGTTAATTATCTTTTTTTTGGCGGGTGTCGCCTTGCGGTAAATACTATTATGTAAACCAATTCTCTTGTATATTCGAAATAAACTGACCTTCACACACCAAATTTGCAATTGGCTGCCAGTTTTCATTACAGTCACAGAAAATAATCTTTACTCGCATTCCATCGGGGAAAGAAAGTCCGTCATCACACACATACGTCAAGTGACTGTACTTTGAGTTATACGTCATGATAGAATTCTGTATAACGGGCGCCAGCTCACATGCGGATTTTGAAGCAGCTGCAAAAGAATGTCATGGTGGTTGGTGCTACAAGCATACAAAATGGCACATACCTGACGGAATTTGGCACACGTAGGTTTGGCTATTAGTACACGAACTGCGCTTCCATTCAAATTTGTCTTCGTCAATGTTAGCACATGTATTACCATCGTCCGCAGCCTCGCTCATGGCACTCCACTCGACATAGATGCCATCCCCATACATGTCGTTTCGATAGTCGTCTCGTGTTACATCAAGCCACACATCCCCATCACTGAATGATCATTTATCCATTACCAGAAATATAGGAGGACAACCATGCAAATAAGCCCTTGCGACTATGCCTTTGATAATTTCTAAGCGTTAACTACGAACTGAAATCTGACTGAACATTCAAAGGACTATCGTAGCCTTGTTTGCCGGCAGCAGTTCATTTTGAACTTAATATAACCCACAAAAACATTGTGGGGAATATTATATGCAATGTATCCCTATTGAACAGTACACGTTTTGCCTCCAGATCTAACTGTTGAATGCCGATGAATTCCGATCAAGCAATTACACTGATACTAAATAAGGCTGATTAAAAAACAAATTTACTCGTTAACTAGCCGGTAATTTTCCATTCCGTTACGTGGGGCGGGCAGATGACCTCCTAAGGTAGAGCAGTGGTCCTCAGCCTGTGCTTTTGTTTCCTCGTCGTCGTCGTCGTCTTGTCTTTGCAGTGAGTAACAAGAAGTATCCCTGGCTGCAAGTGGAAAAAATTGGTCAAATTACAGCGCGACATCTAAAGATGTAAACAGACCGTATGGTATTCGAATCATCAAACTGACGCTTGCGGAATCAGATACTTTGTTCAGAGTATCGCCAAGTGCACAAGTCAGTCCTGTGCTGTTGTAGACGAAAAAACTGAAAGTCAGAAGTGGAAGGTTTGAAATTCATGGCCCAAGAGTTCAAATAATACTAATTCAATAAACACAGCATCAAAAAAAAAAAAAAAAAAAAAAAAAAAAGCAGACCGCCAAGTTCCTTACTGTGGGGCATAATTATTTATGTGTTGATGTAGGATAACCATCATACAAGTCGAACAGTGCCTCGTTGGCAGAGCGGTCGCAAACCGCGCTACAATATCTACACAATTAATATTCGTCCAATACTCACAGTGTGTCCAATATCACTCTTTGTGGAAAGAAAGTTAAATGTGTAAAGCAGGTGAAGCATTTAGGCAATATTGTTTCTTTTGATCTCGACGAAGGACCAGAAAGTACTCGCAAGATCAGTGATTATTTTTTTCACGTCAATTCATTGAAAGCCAATTTTAGAGGTGTTCGTTTAGATGTTATAATTAAATTGTTTAAAGCCTATTGTATGGCGTTCTATGGTTTGCAGGCATGGACTCTGAGTCAGTCGTGCATTGATAACATATGTGTGAAATATAACAGAGGGATTTGCTTTCTTCTGAACCTTCCGTTAAGAACTCATCGCAATTTGTTACCCCCATTACTAGGCACTGCTCCTCTGAAAGTTCAACTGTTAAATAGATTTCATCGTATGCATTGTACAATGCGTCATAGCAGAAACGCCACTATTAATTCTGTCACTAGCATCCTCCTGTCAGACAATAGAAGCATCACATCCCTCAATTTAAATAAATCATGCTCTACTTTGCCCTCTGATCCTGAAGCAGCAGTTAAAGCTAGCCTCATTCTGGACATCATAGATAGTAATTTTCAGTCCCCCCTCTTGACAAGAGATGAAATAGAATACATCCTTGAAGATATATGTATCCATTAGCTTCGCTTTTTAATTTTTTGTTAGATTTAGGTTTTTATTATTATTATTATTATTTTTTTTTTATTGTTATCATTTTTTTACTACACAAATATGATATCATATATCAATATATACATGTAATGTATTTTGTGTGAAATAAATGATGAATGAATATGCACACCAATAATTATAAAATATTGATGTATATCCTATTGGCAAAGTATATCATTTCTACTTTGGGGAGTTTAGACATTCATTTAAATGATTTGGGCGTGTTGGTTTGTGAAATATGAAGTATGAGTTTCATTAAACGGACCATCAACACAGCAGTCACTTTAAATTTCTTTATGTCCAAATCCTATAGCACCGAAAAACGCGGTTTAGTTAAACCGCAGGTGCAACTGCTCATGCTCATTTCAAAGGATACATGCACCAACATATATGCTGTAATCGAATCACCGAGTCGATGAAGTGACATGACTTATCCCGCCGCACGAATATGACTCGACCTACTGTCAATGTAGTTAATAAACTAATAAAAGCTGCAAATTAATATGAGGTGAATGGTCATTAATACCGAAAACACTTACGTGCAATTTGTGAAGACCCAAGTAACACATAGATGCTGACATTCGACTGAAGATTTGATATCCATATATTGAATAACGTGCGTACTTGACGAAAACCCGTTCTGTTCATTCCAAGTATCTATGCAGATATGTATATAATTATTCAGACAATGGCTGACATGTTTCAGAATATCAATTTTTACCTGGCCACATTCCGAGGCAGCCTTCGCTCGAAGATCCACAAGGATTAGCTGCATTAAAAGTTGAGAGAACAAAAATTCTAGAGAACAAATTCATGATTACTCACCAGGCAGAGGCGTTTGACAGAGGTAATAGTTGTCATCAGTACAACCCTTTGTTTCAAATTTGGGATTCGTTTTCATGCGAGCACAGGGCTTACTAGGATCAGGGCCATCAAATTCCCCGCAACCGAGTGGTCGTCCTTCGTGAAGCCAGCGGTTAACACGGGGTGAGACTGCGGCACTCAAACCAACCCACACATCATCGATGCTGATCAAACCAATGATAATAATATAGTTTCACAGCATGATTGATTGCACGGTAAATAAACACAAGAAAGGAACGGAAACAGGTAGTAGAAAGTTGAACACAACACGCGACACTGCTTGCGGTTTCACTGGGATATTAAGTGTATACGCGGTCAACTCGTCAACACAACTATCAACGTTTGAAAAAATTATTATTATCACAATTTTTGAGGTCAATGTGGCCATCTTACCATTTAGAACATTTGTTTTGAAAAGTTATCCTTCAAGTTATTCTGGGAGAACGACTGAAACACAAAATAAGACGGAGTGGCAATTTGCAATGATTCTATTTCTAATTTTCTAGTCAATCACATTTGGCCCTCAGCATTGATAAGCACAACAGAAACGTTACTCAATTAAGTTATCATAATCCTAAAACATGTATGACTTGCAAAACATATTTGACTTGCAAGCAAACCTGTGATTGAAATTTCGCTCTGCTCAATACGACAGGGTTTTTTTTGGGTGTGGCCTTAATATCGGACATCACTCAGATGGTGGGAGAATACTCTCCATGGAGGATTATTGTCTTCTACCATGTTCATAATATAATTATTTTGACTTCCTTATGAATCGCCTTCAGTCATCGTCTATAAGATGCTATGTTTTTTCCCGCCTATAATAACAAAGCTTGACTAAGTAATAATTTTCCATATTTGTATGATTTTGAATTCTAATGACACGATGAAGTTGCAAGCAAGAAGGGTGTCCGGCAGTCATTTTATGCTGAAATAAAATTCATTATTATACTTATGAAAATCAATATCTCTATTATTGGTTAATTAAAAATAATTTACTAATATATACTATGTACATTGTACTATATATAGGATCCAACTACTCTGCATAGGATTCAGGAGTCATGGGTCCTGGACAGCAGGTGAAATAAATAGGTCAGGTGATTTTTTCACGTGGCCTTATAATTAAAACTGATGCAATTTTTTATGTAATACATGTGTAACGTAACAGTTATTTGTAATTATAATTATAATTACTACACAATATTATGTGTAATCATCATTAATCTTACATGCGTACACGATAAAGATATGCATCTGAGCTTTCTACAGCCATTTTAAGGAGAGAGAGAGGATTATATGATATGCACATCAATAACGCGAACTCAAAGGGACCAACAAAATACTTCGACGAAGTTGGTTTTCTACGAATCAGGTGTTCGAATTCCTAGGCTTTTGCTAATGAACGTTAGATATTGGCGATTTATTGCTTACTTGTAATAATTAATGAGGATCCGATGCAATACATGAATGCTTCTGATTATCGGTTTGTTTCCTGTTTATGAATAAAATTCCAATCATGTATTTTCCAATAAGTCAACTGTGATTTGAATAATACGATTTTTCATTTTATTTGTTCAAAGTATAATAAATTATAACTTTATAAGTAGAAGACATTAATGAAGATTTGAATAATTTAAGGGAAAAAACTGCGCAGTAAATTTGGATATCAACTTATGATCCCGATAAGTACTTAAACTTGATTTTTCATCACCATCGATAATTCGACATGCACCCCACCCACTGCAAAGAGGCGCTCTCATTCGAAAAGTCACATATATTGCTGTTCAACAAACGGCGGAAGCCCTTTTGGCACTAAATTTTACAATAAATACATATAGCATCCAATGAGCTATTACTTGTCAATGGTATGTGCTAGTGTCGGTATCCATCTGACTAGTTGATTGCCTGAGCTGATCTCTGATTCGCTAGCATATGAAAATAGTCCAAATGCAACCACGAATATTTCAAAACAAATGCATAACACGTTGCACAATCCGATATACATGGACATTAGTTCTGGGTTCCATCCCCTTGGATTGAAATTAACTCGCAAGTCACGGGGAAATGTGCGAGCTGGCCGTGTTGGGATATTTTTATATATGGAATATCCTTGTTGGACAGTCTTTGCCCTCTTTAGTAAAGCAAATTAAGAAAGAGTGTATACCTGAATAATAACACGTCAAGGAGGTAAGCCAATTCTGAACAGTTGGTGAAAGAAGCCAGTCGAAGGCTGTTGTCGGCACACCTCTGCGCTGCTTCCAAGGCGGTCGCTTTGTTATCTTTTTCAACGTGATAGCAGATATCTCCATGACAACCAACTAAATCCAAACTAGAGTAGGAAACTGGAAATAATAGAGGTAAATGTTAGTCCATTGCTTTTGAAGGATTGTACATGACCGTGTCTGCTGGATAACTGATTTGTTTCTAGTGAAAGAGAACAGGAAAACTATATTTATGTTCGATGTGCATGGACATAATGTGCGTGGTCACAATATGCGTTGACATAATGTGCGTTGTCACTGTCACAATGTGGTGCGACATAATGTGCAAGACAAAAGACAATATTTGCGTGGACATAATGTGCGTGGTCACAGTGTGAATTTGCGTGGACATGATGTGTGATCACAGTTTGCGTGGAAAAATTGTGTGTGGACTTTTGCCAAATACTTTGTACGCATCCTAATTCATCACTCCAACACGAAATAATTTTTTGACAACACGATCAGAAAAAAAGATAAGGAAAGAGAAAAAAGAAACGAGATGAACATTCCTGTTTGCCCCTTCCAAATTTCTTGCCATTAGTTCAGATTTAGTTAGCTAACTATGTCATACAAAATCAATAATTCGTGAAAATTTCCACAACTGAAGTACATGTATATTACATTTAGAATTCTTACCCGAAATCAAAGATACAATCCAAATGCCCAGGGACAGGTGTGACAGAGTGGCTGCATCCATCGAAGGTATTAAGCGTAAATGGCGCGGTATGAGTCGAGCGAGGGTAGAAGGCTTTTTTACTACACGGGATCAATCGGGTCTTTGGCTTCCTTTTGATCATCCAAGCAGACGGGTGGCAGGCGAAACGGAAGTGAGCGCCAATAGGTTAAACGGATCCCTGCTGAATAATCACCGCACGTGCTACAAAGTGTGATTATCGAATATCTGGGACGCCAGAAAAATTGCTTGTCACATGATCCCGGAGTCTAAATAGGTCGCAGGGTGCGTGCAAGGTTTTGGTCTTAATCTGACCGATGACCGCGCTCCTGCACCTTCGGACAGAGGATGGCCAGGCATCTGATTTTACGGACACAGTTAAAGGGTTGCTAACTGGCACTGACGGCGCGATTTCTTAAAGATATTATTTTTCCAAGATTGTCGGTCGCCGTCGAAGGCCGGTATTCACCCTGACTAAAAATAACGTGTGCGGTGCGAGGGCTTTTGTTACTTACAGAGCCGCTCTGTACGTGGACACTAAAATTGAGATCGTTTCTCTGTTTCGCTGGCAATATTATACAACCTTACTTATTCAAAACCTCCAAAACCAGACGATTAAAGGGTCCTTTAATGCTTTGATATGCACATCTAAGTGTAATTCGTAGGAACCTGTATATCACAAGACGATGTACTGCAGCCAAGGGACTTTGTGTTTCCAGGTAAATAGTAGAATTCGATCGTAATTGTGGGTATGTTTTCACTCCCTATTACGAAAAACGCTCAATAAGATTCGATCTGCAATGTTTCCTCAATGTTGATTTGTTGATCTCGTTATGCTAAGATAATTATGCTGGACGCACTTTGAACCGGGATAATATTGATCGAATGAAAATTATAATATACATGTATTATAGACTATTTGTTTATAGCGAATAAAGATGAAAGTAATTATGCAGTTATATTATAAATTTTCGTGTGTTTATAATGACTAATCTACCATACAATATTAGATGTTTCGGCACATGCATATTACATTGACGAAACGATTCAGGAGTATATAACAATTATATATTTGTATGATTATATACGGCGGAATGACGAGGCCAACCCCGATGTGTGCTTAAATATCGACTTCCAAGTAAGTCAGTCAGAGTCATAATACAAAGAAAGCCTTCTTAATCGTACTTAATCGAAACATGAAATGTGATCTATCTTGCTTGCGTGTCTAAACTCAGTCTATATGGCGATGCATGATGGCCAACTCTCTAATATCGTGGACGGCGGAACTATGCACATGGTTTATTGAGCTGCAGTTTTATTCATACTCAGTTGTCCACGCAAACAGGTAAGCAGATAAGTGAAACAGTTGAATTTGCGTCAGATGTACGCCATTTGTTACAGAAAAATAACGCACATACATGTATTAAGATGACATTAAAAATATCATATTTATGTTCATGTTTCATAAGTCTATATCCAGTGTAATATTATGGGAAATGATCAAAGTTGTGTAAAGTGCTACAAAGATGCTCTTTCATATCATATCATATCATATTTATGTTCATGTTTCATAAGTCTATATCCAGTGTAATATTATGGGAAATGATCAAAGTTGTGTAAAGTGCTACAAAGATGCTCTTTCCGCAGAAAATTATATCTGTTTATTATAATAATTATTATAATTGTTTACCAAGCACAAGTTTCCTCGTTGTTTAGAGTGCTGGCTCCAGAGGATATATAGCTACGTGTTTTGTAACTCATTGGTAGCTATATTCACTGAAACCAGCGCGGTTTTGCGGTTTCGATAACCCAGGTCCATGCATCGCCCTGAACTTATAGTGCCTACTGACACTGACGGTTTAAATCGTTGTCATCAGATAAACCGTCTCAAATAAAAGACCAAGGTAAAACACATTTTGTTTTTATGCGATGCACAGCTTAATTTAAATGAACGTGTTACCATAGTTACTACCAATCTTCATCAATAGCGAACGGACGGACACGACCAGCTGTAGAATGTTCTTGCGCAAAACTAACGATCAGTCTAGGACTTAAACCTCGCCCAATTTCGCCCCAAACAAACACAGAGAAAATATTGGAGCCATGCTCGCAATGGGCCCGATCAACGTCATAGCGCTGTGGGGGATCCCTGTCTGTCGTGGACCGATCGTGGTGGGCCTATTGGGTGGGTCTATTGGCTTTAAACGTAGATCAGACGAATTGTCTGGAAATTCATTCGGTTGATCAAACGACACAAGCCATGTCAATTATATTGATTAAGAGGTTTGCTTTTGTGTTTTTATTTTGTTTTTGCGCTCGATCGAATGATGACGTCAACGTTGTCTGTTTGGTTTATGGTTGCGACCAGACTTGCAATCATCAGCGCCACATCAGAGGAAGCAATAAAAGAGCAATAACTTTTTATTAACTTTGTAGAAATCGTGATATTACACAGAGAAAGCATTTATTTCATGTTGTTAGCGTTCCTCTAAAGCACTTGATATCGGCATAGGATTAGTGTTCTTTAATGTTTCCATTCCACACAAAAAGCAAGGATTGATTCACTGATTGCTGCACACATCCCATCAGCTCATCGATTATCCCCCGACCACAATTTCACAATGGACACATTTTTGGGTCAAAGGCTGAGGCCAGAAAATTCCTCTCAATATCGTAATTTCACCTGCCATTTTGTAATTTAACCGTGTCCTCTAACGGAAAACCAATTCATGCTGTTCCGGGCCGAAATCAAAGAGTCGAGAGCTCCAAGGTCGATTATATATCTGCTCCATGGCCCCCTTTGCTCTATTTCTGGACAAGGCAATTTTGTTATGGTTTTGTGTTATATTGCCGTCTAAGCAGAAACCCGGGGGTCGGGGTTACCATCTCCTCGTTTTGATAGATACCAGGGGGTCTCTACCTTGCATGCTACAACAGACAGTAACAAACATACAGCTATATTTGCGAATTTCATTGGAATTTAGTGAATATTATTATTGTTCTGAGCGGAAACATTTTGAATCTTGGTATTAATTGACGCTTAATTGAGATCGATTAAATATCTTTTTTGGCTACGAGAAGCATTTGTAATCTCCGAAATCAGGGATCATCGGATTAGGGTTTTACGACATCACCCCCTTCATTAAGGCTTCAATAAAGGTTTAATTCTGACCAATCACGTGACCCTTATCGGTATTCCTCCTTTATAATTCTATGGTCGGTGTTGTCCCGATGGGAATACGCGTGAAATATAATACTGCTAAAAGTTTATGACGAGAGAAAAGCAAAATCTGTGTAACTATTTACAGCGTAGAATTCATCCTTTCAAGGGGTCATTATACGATCTCTTCTGCATGCCCCTGGGGGCCTTTGGTGCAAAGCTTTCTCATTTTGAATGAGCAGCTATTGACGATTGTGACTCAAAGCATGGTGAAACTTTTATAATTTATATCGTATAAACTGCAAAGTGATCCGGACTTCCCCATAAACAATTGTTCATGTTTTTGAAATTGTTGATGGTAAATAACCCTTTTTTAGTTCGCGTTTCTCAATTTATTATACCAGAGGAATAATTTATTATCATACCAGGCGTACACATCGCGAACTAGCAAAAAAAAAAAAAAAAAAAAAAAAAAAAAAAAAAATCGTTCGCCATGATACAGATTCCGTAAACAGAATTTTGAGCAATTTTTTCTCAATGTTTCCAATTTGAAAAGTTATGAATATCTTGTGGCATTAAACCACATTTTTGCTAATTAATATTTGGCAATTCAAACCAAAATAATTAGGTAAGATCAATAGCGATCATATCAAAAGCGATCAATAAGATAAATTCCAATGGTGCTACGAATTTCTGAATAAGTGTTACAAAACAGATCGCAGTGTAAAAATCACACAAATATATGAGAAATAGATACTTGGTATGGTTATTCTAACATGTCATACTGCTATTCCAATCAGTTCTATTACCAATTCATCGACAATTATCCCGATTTACCTCAATTAATAGAGTGCACTCATAATTCCGCGATATTTTCACTATTGGCGACAAACAGGGCCCCGGACCATGGATAAACTTCATAAATATATATAATTATAAGGCAACGCTTTCCCACTATTGTTTTGTTTGAGAGTGCTATTGTTGTGACAGTAGCACTTATGTTTATCTCCTAAAATTTAAGCAAAACAGAGAGTTTGTATTAAAGCGCCATACAAGAGATGACATTCATTAATGCTCGTTAAGGGGCTCATCAGATGGAGCTCTCTTCGCGTTCATATACCACTCGCATTTAAATATTCTTCCCTTAACCAAAATTGACTTTTTACTTGATTTCTTTGCATGCATGGGCGCAAAGTAACATAGTTAATCCATACTAGGTAGTTATTTTCTTAAATTACGGATACATTTTAGCAAATATTAGAGTTTTGTTTTAACATGGCGGAGATAGAATACTTTTGGCCCACTCGATCTGTATATACAGAGTGGGGAAATTCAATATATCCCCACTCGTTGATGCAGGAATCGATATGGCCTGTTCATTTTATTTGTGGATGTGACACCTTCTATAGTACTGGCCACCTCTAGGTGTTGCCCAGGGAGCCGATGAGACCGTTAAATGCAACAGAGGATTCAAGATGATCGTCGGTTACATCTTGTGGATCTAAGGACAAATATGGATTAATATTGCAATTATGAGAATATAAATAATGGTATTTTGTCTGCTTGTAGGTCTAATACCATGGTGCTGCTGAGCAATTAACATGGTCAATGAAGGAGACAGACTGGAGATATCGACTTTGCTTTTTTTTTTCTCCCTGGGCACTGACTAATCCGTGGGATGTTTGATCAGAAGATGTCATTATACTAAACAAATATCCGTGGCTGAAAGTTCCAGTTCCCGTTTCAGGTCAGGTACTCATACATATACGTGATACTTAACAAATGTCGTATAAAATTGTTCGTATAGGTGAGCAAAAGCATAAGCAACGAAAAAAGGTTGAAACATATTCATTAATTAGCCGCTAATTAGCACAACGTAACTCACTATTGATGAGATGGAGAACGTGAACAGTTCAGGTGGCATGTTTCATGCATGTATGGGAATGATTTTACGTATGCTGAATCATTGCGACTTTTTAGGGATTAATGCACCTCATTCAACTCAGTTATGTCTAATAATATTGAATAACTAGCAATTTTGATTAATCGGTAATTACCCCATGAAATCACCATTATTGATCTTAAATCATTAAGTTTGGTATCCCACATATATAGATTTATGGTCGAGCAATTCAAATTTGACTATGATGAAATATATTGAACAACAATTTTATAATTTACAAAATAGAGAATAGTTGTATGTATTTTATCAATAACATGCAATATTACATACCAAGTGTATAAGGTTTGGAAGAAGACATAACCATCACGTGACTTGATCAGAGAATGATTTACTTCAAATTAAGAGCAGTTAGTACTCGTTACATTCCCTTTTACAGAGGCAAAGATATGTACAGATCTGCCTGATTGTTGAAAATACATTTACATGAACGCAAAAAGATTCACATTAGCAAAAATACAGTACAGGTAAGCGATCACGTGTTCAGGGGTAATGATATATACATGCATACTGATTAATGCGACACAAATGATGATCATGAGTGATGTCATCCCCATTCATTTGGGCACGAGGGGATCCCAAATAAGGAGTCATCCCCGAACGAATACGCTCTGCGTGATCAAATTTGTACAGGAAGTACAAAATACCTGATGGACGTATGGCAGCTGAACTGGGTTAGATCTGAATTAATTGCTTGCCTTTGTTAAGAAACAAAATACTTCCTTGCAGCATATATATGATCAACAGTCTGCACTCCATAGAGCCGAGCAAAGACTATTCCAATTATTGACAACATCATGACCAACAGGAGGGTTCAACTCAAGTAAAGCAATTGTGAGACCTGGACAGGCTTGCCAGGCGGACGCTTTCCCCTGTCAACAAATAATGAAAGTGTATCACAGCCAGAAAGAGCGTACCCGGTATGTGCAATGCTGGCAGATTAAGTAATCTGAGTCGACCAAGATTTTCAACAATATCGCATGAACTGAAATACCTTCTATATATATCTTCAAGTTTATTCAAATTTATGTAACTCAAAGTACTTATGCACACGGAGTGTAATTTGGCCAGACAATATGAGGAGTATATGCAGTTGAAGTAAAAAGAGCATGTATAAAAGAGAACCGAAAAGTCGAAAACAGGAGATATATTCCACAGTTTATTTCCAAAGTGATTTACCTTTACAGATAATTGTTGTCAGTGTCACAACCAATCCAGTCTAAGAGGCTAGGATTATGGTCCTTGAGTATACGGGTTGCCCTCACGGCCAGCACCTCAACCACTATCATTGATTATGATGAGCACAAAGATGTGCCGCATGCAACAGCATTTGACAGATGGAGAAGAAGTTGTGTATCTGCCTACACGTGGGAGCATGTAGCTATAGGCTTGAGAGATTTATAAATCCTCCCGGAATGACCAAACAATCTTCAAGCAAAGTACACACAATGCGTTTCCTTTGGAAAGCATTTTGTATGATTCATGCTATTTCAAGCCGTGAGACCTGTTCCCGGCAAAAAATGGCTTGGTGGTCCAAATTTCCAATGGCTCAAATTTATTCTAAAGCCAGTCGTTTAGCTGTCGATGAATCTGGTCGCGAGAGGCATCATCAAAAATGTACTTCCTGCAAAATCGTTCTTTTATCAACAAAATGTCCGGTTAGTACTGTCTAGCGATAAATTCTGCAAAATGGCAAATGCACCGCGACCAGCATTTGCGGATCCAAGTTGAGGTTTTCCAAAAAAGAAAAGAAGAAAAAAAAAGAAGAAGTTTATTACCCATTCTTGTTTTCAATGCTTTTCACGAACTGCCACACCTTTATTTGTTAATGTATATTGAAAATTTTATATACCTGATCGATTATATTTGACGGATTCTTAACAGGAACGAAACGTGACCCAATTTGATCATGACCATTAATTATTATCATCCTGGTAGCCAGCACAATTATTGACAGAATCGATTTGTTTTCTCGGCGTTGTTACGGAATTTGTATTGCACGTTGCGTCAACGAAAGATAACAAAGCCCCGATCTGGAGAAGCTCGTCAATTATGTAGGATTACAATTGCAAAGCATGAGTGCAAATAGAAAGAGGGCAATTATTCACTAACTTGCACTGCAGTGACATATTATAGTTGGGATTGTTTTAATCTGAAGTTGGTCCTGCTGTTAGATAATGGTGAAACCTTGTTAGCTGACTTCGGGATTGGGCGGGGCGGCTATTTATTAGATAACAATTCACAAACGAACACAATTTCCGTCCTTCTAAGGAAAGAAAACTAAATAATTTATTTTCTGTTGGAGGACATGCATTTACACAACTGTCCTCGGGGTTCCACGATTCTCGTGTGGTTTTACCTTCAGTTTAGTTAAAGAGGACCTCTGGTTGTTTTGAACTAGTAACGGATGATAGAGGATACATCCCAAAAGACAAGTACGCCATATGACTGACATAATTTTAGACAATGCTCTTGCTGTGGGATAATTCCTAGATACTTGGAATTTGAGAGGTTTAAAATCTCGCTTTTTTCTCGCGTTCGATTTCATACCGTCGTGACGGCATAAAAGTAATTATCCTATTGTTAACAATAAGAGCCGTCGAGTGAGCAGATCTTTCAGCAGTTCTCATAAAATAAATCTCGCACTCATCGCTCATCGCTATTCTGCCTGAGCAGGAAATTCGTATTTTAATTTGTCTTGAACATCATTCACAGTTGACCATTTTTTTCAACAACGGTCTCTCGTCACTCAATAAAACCCACAGAACCGATCTAAAAAGGTTCCGAAATGAACGGAGGTCCTCTTTAACATAAATAGGTAGTCCAATTCTTGTTTAGTTTTACCGAATTAATGTACTCTAAATAACAAGTTAAACCCACTTTTGTATAGTTTTTCTGACTTGATTTTTCCCTAAATAGCTTATTAAGCCACTTTCAGTAGACACTTTATCTTATGATTTTAACCACATGATTCACGATTTGAACAAGTCATGTTTGAGTTCATGTACTCACTGGTATGTTAAAGGTACCGGATAGCTCAGTGGGTTAAACCGCTGACTACAATCCAATGCCGACCGTGGGGATTGAGGTCCTGGGTTCGAGACCCGATCAGGCCACGGGCGTTATGATTATGAATTATGATGGTTATAATTGTAATTCTTCGGTAACTCTGCAGTGCTGCCCAACTGCGTAACTACTGTCTATGGTGGTATGCAGAATAAAGAACCCTTGGGATTTATCGATAAGAGTAGGGGGAAACCCCGGTCCAGGGCCTTCTGTTCTGGCCCCCGTATCATCCGATCGGATTGGGTGGAGCCGTAAAACCCCACCACTCACTCTGTTAAAGGTACCGTATTCTATGGATTGAGTCATTCGCATGTATGATACATGGTTTTGGGGAGTAACTGGGTAATAAGGACACAGTGTTAAAGATCCAGTTGCAGAATTACAGCAGAACTGGCGTGTTGCTTAATGGAAGCCATTTTGGGAAATTGTGGACTTAGTCAAAGTCCGCGACGGAATACGTTACAATCGTGGACGCTTCTTTCTCCAAGAAGTCCGTGATGGTCATATGAAGGTATGGGTGAAATCTTGCTGAAATTGTCGGATCTCCCGTTTTTCGTTACGTGGTTTTGGCCTCTTTCATGGGGATCCGAGTCCCTTTCATCCCTCCCCTGCGGCACATATAGTAAATATGAATGTTTTGATTTGTGAACCAGTCCTAGTCCTGAACTTGCCAGATATGTCAGTCTTGTCGGTTATTTTGCTATCCCTCTTAAGCATCCAGAACGGGGTCAATCGATGGTAGCCAGGGTTTTATTTTTCTGCTCGATGACGCATTTGTTGATTGGTTGATACACTGCATTCGTACATCCGATTTTGTGGCTTGTGACCTCTGGATCAACTCAACGCTCGAGAAGGTCTCTGGGTATTACTCTTCAGGAAGCCTTCCCAGAGTGCAATTTTTTCATAGGTCTGATTTGTCAAGTTCATCGTCTACCAGAGTCATCTTGTCATGAGAGTAATCTAAAGATGGTTTACCAGGACTCATTAGACATGAATTAACTCATTATTAAGCCAATTATGCATAGATTGTCGCGTTTCTATTGCACTTATAAGCATATGTGAATACACGTTCCACTATCAGAGGACGCTAGCGCCTTTCCAAGCAAGTCAGAGATCCTTCATCCCTTCTCTATTGTGTATACCTACCTACCCCACCAAATCTAGAGCCAGCGTACAAGGCAACACTTCATTTATAAGTAAACATCCATTTCCTTGAATCAATGGCAGCATGAGCCCAGATCTGACGAATCAATAAGATATCAGGTGTTATAGAGGCCACCATGCTCTGAGGTACAATTACAGATCTTTTGTCCACAAGTATTCCAGCCAATCACGAAGCATGACACGGAGGAACACGTGATCATCCGAATTTATATTTTACATATTAAAATTCATGACATTAAGAGCTTACGGTGAATGGAAAAGGAAAATGTCCAAACAAATATCCACATCAAATGGTTAAAATAATTAATTATTATAACAGTAAGACAAATTCAATTAAAATAAAAAGCTTTAAATGTTTCAGTTCTTACATTGCGTTCAAATAAAAGCAAACCATTATTTGAGGATCTAAGGGCACGTGTACGTGTCCTCTAAAAATCTGACTCAACCACTCTAATCAACATTATATAATATAACTTTTAAAATACTTGAAAATAAACATAAGTTCAATAACTTCTCTGTGATAAGTTTGAGGTAGAATATTCAGTTCTTTCAATCGACTAGATATGACATTTCGTTAAAATGATTACAGACATATCATTGACATCTGCACAGATTCAATTGAATGTATATTTCTCTTTGTCGAGGGTGACCATACTGGCAAACTGTGTTTTAAAATCTGGCGTGCTAGAGATTTAGAAAGCTGAAGTGTAATCTTCTGTTGAGCGTGATAGCCAATAGCCCGAAACGCTATGGGCGATATCTGCTTCCTTTCAATTCAATTTACTTTTCATTTCCTCGTGAATTCCCAATTTTGACACGCAAACAGGAAATTTTTGGGAGTTATTATTTTAATTTATTTCTGTAAACAGAAATTTTACTTGGGTCTGCGGGACATTATGAGCTATCAGGTGTGAAAATTTCGCTTTGCCATCAGACCAAGCACCTACAACCGTATCTTTCTTCTGCGATCACACAAATGCACGTCCGTGGTACTCCCGTGACCTGTTTGCTTATTAATGCTTGCTACATTGATCAAAAAGGCTGCCCTGAATTTAGACCGAATGTCAGCCTTATCATCGCTTTCTATATTTGCATGGCCATGAACTTACCAAACGACCCTCTTGATATTGAACGATCACATTTGAAGCGATTTAAGCAAATTGTCCTTTTAAAAAATGAGTATCACGCCAGGAAATCGATTTCATTGTCATAGCACATAGCATTATGTTTCTAGGTCTATGGCTTGTTCAGTACCACCTCTTTTCTCTCACTGCTAGTGCTTCCCGTAGTCAAGAGTCCTTCTGCCTTCACTGACCGATAGGAATACTTTCCCGTAATATCAGAATCATGGAGCATACTTTTGGCAGTAAATACTCAATCGAAGTTGTAGAAACGGTTCAATTTACTTGGTTCAAAGAAGTTATATCCCACTTCCGTGACGGTCGATTACCGTTATTTTCAAGAGAACACTCTGAGGTCGAATTGAAGCAGTTTGATATCGATGCGTTTTCACACCGCACAAACAGACAAGGGCAGTTTCCTGAATGAACGAGACAACGCAGTGACGAACATTGCGAGTGCGAAAGGGTGGATTTCACCCAACACCATTCATCGATTTGGGACCCCTGTGGACTAAAGAGTTTGGTGACAGTTAGGCTGAAATGTCAAGGCATTTTTCTGCAAACAACTGAAGGCTGAGACATCGAACCGTTAAAAATACAAACAAACTAAAAAAAACTGTTTATTGATGCCAATTGAAACAATGCAGCAAATAATACGGATGCGTGTCTCGTCAAACGGGGCTTTAAATTCTAAATAGTGTCAATAAATCTCTCATCCCTCCGACACAGTTTGTCTCTGAGCCATCCACGATCGAAACAAAATACCTCGGCACTGCATGATGCGTTGTCATCATGTACGCTCGCAGAAGAACCGGGACCTCAGGTGAATCAGAAATCCTAACTGGGGATCAACGAATTGTGTCAAGTAGCGCTCTCGAGTTGGGCTGCTAGCGCCCCTGACGCTCAACAGGGCTTAAGATTCATGTCCCAAAGGACCAATACACGGGGTATTATACTGACACGTCCCGTATACGGAGATGCAGTTTTTTTTTTTCTTCTTCAAATAAATGGGATTATATTTATAGGAAGAACCATATCAGGAAGAACCAGATCAAGTGACAGTCAATCATTATAGTATGCAAGAACTATAATCGTAATTAAGTAACATTACGTGCGATTTTAATATCATCGAAAGTAATATTGTAAGACGTGCGACTGCAATTACTTTCGTCACTGAGCACCACCCTCTTTGTATGTTTGTTGAACAAATGAAATCATCTTGGGTCACAATTGATGCTGAATCCTGCTATTTATATGGCTGGCCGCAGTGGACACACGTACACGTACTGAGTACACGTACTCTCTACACGTATTTTGAATGAAACTCAGAACACGTACTATGATCGTGTTCCGGAAATGGGTACTCCAAAATTCAATACATCATGTATGCATGCCATAACTTAACGTGTCAGCCAATCACAGTCACGCACACACAACATTGACGAAACAAACAGGCAAGGAATGGTTGGACAAAGAAGGATTTATGCCATCGCCTATATAAGTGGTTGCTCCTTCAATGTAGATGCACCGCTTGTGATCATAGCTCGCAGATGCTCCATTGCGTCCATGCTGAGTATTAGAACAATTTATTGCTGACACTGAATTCCTCTGATGTAAGCTCTTTCATGATTGGCTGAGAGGATTATTTCAATAAGCTAAAAAAGCTTATGGCGACATAATTATATATATCATAGTACGAGTTCTCCGATTTCATTCAAAATACGTGTACAGAGTACGTGTACTCAGTACGCTTAAGTGTGTCCACTGCGGCCAGCCATTGATGTCAGTGACACAAAGCTCATCCATTTGACTTGGTGTTACCATTGCAGCATCAATTAAACAGTATATAATATGATGTTGCCATGTCACTCATTGTGCTGTGTTCTACGAGAAGACTGAATAATTTATTCCACCTCGGTCTACAGCGAATCCATGAAATAAAACAGGGTCTTCAGAAGAAGCGAGCCTGACAGATAGTACCTATCGATTCTCTGCATAATTATTCAGACGGAAAGCTTTTACTGAAAACTATGAATAATGTTACACACCCATTCCGTTCCATTGAAGAAATAATGTTGCGAGCGTCACCACTGAGTGAGTGAGTTTAGTACTAGTATTTATGATGACGGTAATAATGAAGACGATTAATGCTAATGAACATGGACTTGATGTCACTAACCTGAATTTGTATGACTGTATGATTACGTTCTCCACGTAAATTCCCCAACCCAAACCTCTCTATCTCCTTCACATTATGTTGTTTTCCTTTTTCGTTTATTTTTATTTCTCAATTTTTTTTTTTTTCAAATTATTTATTAGAACATGTTTTGAAATCCAGAAACTTGAATATTTTGCTTTGTTGGAAGCACCAGCCTAAGTGTTTAAAGATGTTTAATGACCTATTTAATGGATGAAACTTGTTTTTATTGTGATTTAGCGTGTAACCCACTCACCCCCATGCCTCAATGCTCAATATGTCGTCGTCACTGTCACACCTTTTGTTATCTTCGCTTGACTACGCGTGCGGAATGCGATCATGTTCATTTCACTTACTCTTCTTGTGCGCTGAGTTTTCCTTTTAACCAGATTGAAAATGAAATTGAATTTCTTCGCGTGCTGAATGTGTTTAACAGCTGTTTATACAGTCGTCGGAGATCACTTCTGAATAATCAGGAATTACATTCTGGGGATGTGGTTTTCTATCCTTTTGAATTTGATAAGAGAGTTGAGCGTTATATAACGGACTTTGATGCGGATGATCAATACTTAAGTGATTTAAAAAAAAAGCTATGGTAGTCCATACTATGATGAATCTACTTTTTATGATAAATTCAGTTCTTTTTCGAGCTCTGATAAATTTTGTTGGTACTTCACTACAACATTCGTAGTGCCCCGAGAAACCTTACTTCACTTATGTCATACTTGAAGTGTTTATCAATGGATTTTTCAGTAATTGGTCTGAGTGAGGCTTGGATTTCCGAGAGAAATATTGATGCCTGAGGCTTCCTGGTTATAAAGATGTTTATAATCTCAGGAATACGCGTGGTGGTGGCGTCTCGATCTTTATTCGGGACAATTCAAGAATTCTTGAACACCCTGAGCTCTCAGTCTGTCATGATTTTTTTGAGAGTGTATTTATGGAGTTTCCTAAAGCCAGCTTACTAAGTTATAAGAAAGCTTTGTTCATTGGAGTTGTATATCGACCACCTCGATTTAATATTCTGCAGACAATTCGGTCTGCTGGAGCTAATTGCATGCTCATGGGCACATGCACCCACCCAGGACTTCCTTGAATCATTGTATTGTCAGTTTTTTCTTCCACATATTAATCGCCCAATGAGAATATGTGGGGACTCAGTCACATTACTGGACAACTTATTCTTTAACGATTCCACTTGCACAAATACTGTAAAGGGTATTTTAGTCACTGACATAAGTGATCATTATCCAGGTTTTGTAATTTGTGGTCTGTGGTTCCAACTGACTCGTCGATGGTGGTATTGAAACGAAATTACAGTCTTCATAATATTTCTTCATTTAAAGAACGTCTGTCAAAAGTCGACTGGAGTGATGTGATACAAGCAGACGACTGTCAGGCATCGCACACTTTTTCAATAAGAAATTCAGCGAAATTTGCTCACATGCATTTCCATTGACAACAAGTAAAAGTAAATACAAAGAGAGGTTGCCATGGTTGACTCGAGATTTGCGAGAAATGATAAAACAAAAGAACAAATGGTTTAAGAAATGTAAACGTAATCCAACGGTTTTTAACAAAGAGACGTATCGTACCATGAAGAATGATGTAATGCGTTTAACACATTCACCGCCAAACACGGAAATTTCCGTGCTTGCGTGCCCAACGCTTCTCCGCCACGCATTTTACTCAAAAAGCCTTGACTTTACCGCTCTGTAATTTCTATATGAACGCACGCATTTCTACATATTTAACATATTT
>KB307554.1:591964-606099 GCA_000328365.1 Capitella teleta
TTTTCAGAGATGATGCGCAAGAGGTTATAGCACCCGTGTATAGCAAAAAGTGCACAACACGGAAATCTCCGTGTTTGGCGGAGAAGCGTTGGGCACGCAAGCACGGAAATTTCCGTGTTTGGCGGTGAATGTGTTAATGAGAAGCAAAGAGAAGGAATACTACCACGAGTTGTTTGAGCGATTCAAAAAAGATTAAAAAAGGTCGTGGAGTAATATCAGAGAATTAGTGAGAAGTAAATCAACCAGCTCTGCGTCTGGTAAATTCAACATCAACGGTACTCCTACTTCTGATGAAAATGTTATTTGCAATGCCTTCAATGACTTATTTTGTTAATGTAGGCCTTAACATTTCTTCTCAAATCCCACCTGATGATACTGACCCGAGCACATTTATTCAGGGGGCGGTTCGGAACAGTATGTTTCTTCAACCCGTTGATGCTGTTAAGTCAGGTAATACTATTCTTCAATTGAAGCATAAAAGTCCTGGCTGGGATGACATATGTGCAGATCCTGTTAAGGCGGCTTGTGATTGTCTGGTTGAACCCCTTTTCCACATTGTTAACTTATCATTTATTCATGGAACTTTTTTCTGATGATATTAAAGTTGCCCAAGTTGTTCCGTTGTACAAGAAAGGTTCTCCGGTGGAGTTGGGAAACTAAAGACAAATTTCACTACTGCCTCTTTTTTCAAAAGTGTTTGAAAAACTGATTCACAAACGTATTATGAAGTTTGTTGAAGATAACAGCATTCTTTCTCCGCATCAATTTGGATTCCAATCGGGAAAAAACACTTCCATGGCATTGAACTCTGCTGTTTACAAGATAGTTGAAGTGTCAGAGGAAGGACATGTCGCTCTGGGTGTGTTGCTCGATTTCCAGAAGGCATTTGATACTGTAGAACATAATATTTTACTCCGTAAATTGAACAAATGTGGAATGCGTGGTGCTCCACTTGATTTAATTGCATTTAATTACAAGCTACCTACCTAAGTTGAAGACATCAAAGGGTTTTGTACAATGATACATTGTCGGAATATAAATTAGTCACGCGTGGAGTTCCTCAGGGGTCTGTTTTGGGTCCACTAATATTTTTATTATATATTAACGACATCACTAATGTCTCATCTATTTTACACTTTTTTTACGCATTTTGCTGACGACACACACGTGTTCATTTCTAATTCAGATGAACATGTTGCAGCCAGTAATATGAATAATGAACTCAAGAAACTAAGTCTGTGGTTCGGAGCCAACAGACTGATGTTGAATACTTCTAAAACTAATTTCATTGCATTCAGTACGCGAAGAAAAGTGAGCAGTGATATCGCGCTTTTAATTGACGAAGTCCCGATCAAGAGAGTGGAGTCTGCGGTCTTCGTGGGTGTGGGTTTGGATGAAAAACTCAGATGGAATTTTCATATTCAACGTGTGAGAAACAAAATTTCTCGCACGATTGGAATATTTTCAAAACTCAACAAAAATTTTCCCAGGAGGGTCCTTATTACTCTATTACTCGCTCGTATTCCCAAACCTTACGTATGGCATTGAGGTATGGGGAGCAGCTGCGGATGTACACATTAAACGTTTGTTTTTATCACAAAAGAAAATTGTAAGAATAATAACGTTATCGCATTACAGAGCTCATTCTGACCCTATATTTACTGAACTCAAGATAGCTAAATTTAATGGTATTGACACCGAAAGGGTAATTCTCTTTATGTTTAAACTTGTAAATAATCGCCTGCCTCTTTTTTAATAACATTTTCTTTTATAATCAAAATAACGTATATAGCACCAGAACTGTCCATCCTTTTAAGATCCTCGTTATTATTTAAATGTGTCAAGACGTACATTACACTATAAAGGGGTACGTTCTCATGTGGGATTCATTTCATCATTTATTTTGCACTAATGCAACTGTAAGTACTTTTCAAAAGCAAATTAAAAATTTAATTTCTGTTCTAGTTTTATGAAATATTTAGTTATTACTCATATGTACTAATTAAGTTGCACCTTCTTTTCTCATAATTATAATATCTGTTGTCTTTAAATCAGGACCCTATATACAAGTCTTGTATTTGGCTCTGGTTGCTTCATTGTATTTCATTTCATTTTTCTTTAAGCCCATCATGTACAATGTAAACAATAATTATATTCTTTGAAACAATAAACTATTATCTTATCTTATTATCTTGTCTTATCTAACAATAATAATAATAATAATAATAATAATAATAATAATAATAATAATAATAATAATAATAATAATAATAATAATAATAATAATAATAATAATAATAATAATAATAATAATAATAATAATAATAATAATAATAATAATAATAATAATAATAATAATAATAATAATAATAATAATAATAATAATAAATAAATAATACTATTATCTGTTATTTGATATGTATAATTATTGGAATGAAAACGCTTCTTATATTACAGATGGTTTGAAATAAGAATGAGGCAAGAGTCAATGAGACGATCACGATGAAATGGAATGAGATGAGATGACTTGAAGATGCGGTGAGCCATTACGGACAGATGCACAAGCAATCGTTATGCACAAAACAAGTGCGTTATGGTTGTCGACGGTTAGCAACATGCACCACAAACGCCTCGATCACATGTAAAATAGCTCAGAACGAATGTTCACTCCAATGCTGGCGTCTACACGAATTGCTTTATGCTGCACAATCATAGTTCCATTTCCAAGGTTGCAACTTGCAAGTGATGTTTATGCAGCGAGTTAAACAGACTAAATACGTCTTGGTGGTTTTGGGCTTGTTCGGTTCGTGCGTCAACCCTGACAGCCCAACTGCCGCGTGCTGCAATTAGCATCAACATCCGCCCACGTGACCATTTCAACTCATCAAAATGAGGCCAGAGGACAAGCGAAATTATCAGGTGTCCAATCCAAAGTGGCGATCCAATATCTGCTCAAAGGATCAGGTTCATTCAATAAATACTGTGCCGTGTGCGATATAAGGCCAAAGAACCCTTATACAGCAATGGACGTGACAGCTATTTCATAATTTTCAATTTCTTTACAATTGACATGATTGCAAACCATATGAAATCAAGCCGGTTTGGATCTCGTCTAAATGTTTATTACCACGTGATTATGTGACATATTGGTTGGAAGAAGCTGGCGATTCACAATATTCTACAAGTAAAGGCAAAAGAGGAAACGTCAAAAACGGATTAATCCTGTGTCATACTGAGTTACTTAATTGCCTCTGATACCCCGCCTTCAGCGGATGAACCCCTTCTCAGAAGCGTGTCTCATCGTTAATATTATACACATGATTATTTATTGTGAGTGAATGTTAAGAAACTATTGGTTAACTATTCATATAAAACATCTCTTAAAATCACAATTCTTATGACTTCTTAAATCAAAGAAAATCGTCCGATACGGAAAATACCAAATCGATCGCTATACTGGTCAGGAAATAAGCCGTGCATACGTACTTGAATATCGAAGAATAATATGAGGTTCAAAGAAGGGCTTAGCTAATTGCTCAACAGACACATGTTGCTCATTTTACTTCGTTTTACTCGATTTTCCACGCAAACAACATATTAATGAGAAAATGGATATCTATTAAGATCCCATTTGAAGGAAGTAACATTATATCACTTACAGCTGGCAGCTCAATTACATATGCTGGCGAAAAGAAATGACAATAAGATATCATATAATTCATATATATTACATGTGTGGGATGAAAAATACTTTAATGTGACCCTGCACCTCGAATAAAGTGATGAGGCACATTTGTTTTTGTAACTGTCTGTTGATTATCATTGGGATCACCAAGATCATTATTTCCCCGAGCATTTGGGGTATAGGCCTACATTTTAACAAAATATCTAAATTATTGCCAAATTAATTTACGGCTATATACGTACGTAGGCTGTTCGAAAATGTATCGACATATTTATACACAAAGAACGGGCAACCCAGAGATTTTGAAATTTGGTAGTAAGATGGAGCACATATTAAGATCAAAGATTACTGCAATATTTCCTTGGCAATGCTAGTATTTGACTGGGCGCATTTCACTGATATCACTATCGGAGCCATTTTTCGACTGCCGTAAGTTTCATTTGTTGGCTTGGTACAAAACTTTCTCTCGACCTCTGATAACTAAATTAATGATTAGATATCGAGAAAAGTTAGTATTCACTGCTTGCCTATTGACTTCACTTTGATGGAATTCTGATTTAATTTGGACCACAATAAGTTTGATTAATATGGGAGTTGCGCTAGGGAGGTGAAAAAAATTCCACTCAGCAATTTAAAATAATTATTTCGCAACACACGATAAGTTATTGAGATGTTGAAAATACTTATACTTGGGGCATCTGGGGCCATACAATAATGAAAAAAAAAAATAATATAAAAAAAAAAAAAATAAAAATAAAAATAAAAATGAAATACAAAATAAAACAATTTTGCCTATCATTCTGCTTATTTTGTTTATTATATATCACTACGCAAGTATGTCTGAGGATTTGTTCAAGCAATATACAATTACATTTACATATATATTATATTTATATTTATTTCATATTTAGATTTATGTTTATGTTCATATTTATACTTTGAATTCCATTTCTTATTGATGTTTTTTTTTCTTCTTTTTTTTTTTCTTTAGCGGGTATATGCATGCATGATGCGTAATATTATCATGAAAGTGGTTCATCAGCAGTACCTTTGGCTATACTATTATCATAAGGTCGACCAAATAATAACTATGTAATTCCTCCCTAGCATGGGGCACTTAGGTCTAAAGCTGCACCCTCATAATATGATGCTCTGGGATCTCATTGACATTCTGTTTCTTGAAGTTTAAACTGTTCAGTCACAAGTAGAGGGCCATTTTGAGTTAAAGATTTGACGCAGTCATGCCACCAAAGATCTTTCTGAACTATATATAGATCCTGGTAGTGCACGAAATGCCCAACATCAAAACATAAGTTGGTCTGATTTAAGAACTGATTCATTCCATCACACAATCGGCATTATTTGGGTCATCATTTGGAGTCATCTGATGGTCAAAATAGCGAACTAATTAATTAATTAACGAAACCACCACGTATATAGAAATTTTAACAGTAAGTACGAATATTTTCGTCCGTTAACATGAAGCAAACGTGAAGCAAGATTACATCCGTTTCTATGTATGCTATCGATCATACATGATATCACCCGAGTATATCTATTTACAAAAGCACTACTCAACCGCTTTAAATCAGAAAACAAAATTCAAATGAATGTAGGCGAGGAGGATGTTTTCCCCAGAATTCAAAGCAACGGCCGAGATTACATGATCCGGCATCTGCTCCTCAGCAACGGCTCATTTAAACACTTCCTGGATGCAATGGCCACTTATAAAAGCGTGCATTCTGAGCATGATTCAGAGAACTATTTCAAGTCTGTCACTTTTCCGCTTTGGTGTGACACGAGTGTCGGCTTGATTAAGCACCACGATACGCCAACACCTCGGGAGAGAAATAGAAAGTGAGAGGCAGGGCTCACCGATTGTCGCTTTCATTGGTCAGGCAGCATGGAGAGGAAGATAGTCGTTGGATTGATCTGTTTCATTTGCTTGCAAAGTATTCAGTGTCGATCGATACAAGAGGTTAGTGATTCTTATGCAATAGAGTTTCGGTAATAAGTTGTGATGCATATTTATGAACGATGTAATAAATAATTATTTGATTGTTTATTATTTCGCACTTATTGCACACCCTCTTCAACTGTAGTTGTTTGAAAACGTGTTACATAATTTATGAACAATGTGAACACTGAACATTGCAATGCACTTGAAATGTACTAAATTTGAGAATTGGTATATTTGTATCATTTTGTACATAAAGTGTTCATATCATTGTGTCTTGAAATTATTGGTGGTTTTAAACATTGCATATCGGCAAATCTGATCGAATTGTCCATATTACATGAAACTATCCAAGGGGGCGTTTTTTTAAGGTTTGACGCAGTATCCATCGTTCACTTTTGTTTACAGGAAACAGGCAACGGACAACAACCGGGGGACATAGCTAAGACCACAGGAACCGAATTGAACGAAGTATTTGGAACTAAATCCGGCACTCATCCGAATGCTGTCAGTATCCATTACACTCGTGCACACTTGTATTAAGGGTGCTTCATATTTTGGCAGCTAACGGATACCAAACGGTCAGATGTTGTCGCCCAGGCGTCGGTTTTAAGGATAAACGAGGATATTCCCATGACTGATGGGCAACCTGGAGTGCGGTGGAAGAGGTCAGCTCAAGGTCAGTTGCAGGCAAATCTGTTTTCGAATATGTTTACATATTTATTAAGCGCAAGTCATCTAATACACATGTATCGCGAAACATACGTATCGCTGTCGTTCTCGGTTTTTGTTGCGGTATGTTTTTTGTTTGGCTTTTTCAGTTTATTTGATAAATGTATCTATTAAGTGGTTACAATATTTCATTGATATTTACTGACCTAAAGTTTAGATTGCCCAATAATACATTTAATTGATTTAATCTTTTAATCACTTTTATGAAACCTATTATAAATGAATACCGCTATTACCGCTCAATGCCAAATACAACAATGTTCATCTCACTGAGCAACACCTTTCTAACGGTTATATTTCATTCTCAGATGGATCCCGACCACAGAGGCTCTTCAGGAGAAGTAGGCGTCGTTTGAACTATCGAAAAGTCAGATACTGCCTGGTGAAACTTAAACTTCCGGCGGAAGTCTGCTTTTACGAAGCATATTAATGATTCACATTTCCCCGTGTTCTATCCTTCTTATTGTACATGCTTATTTATTTTGTCATTCTGTGTAAAGTATATTCGGGTTGTCATACCTTAAAAAAAAAAAATAAAAAAAAAAAAAAAATAAAATAAAAAAACATCATTGATCTTTTAAATGAATCTGTGGATTATTTTTAGTCGGGATTCGTATTGGCTGATGCTTATTTGAAGAGCGATGCAAGAGTAATGCATTTGTCACCATGCGGAGTCATATGACTACAGTTATTTAGGGTTGCTTATACCGGCTTACCAGTAAAATAATCAAATAATCAAATAATCAAATAATAATAAAATTTTATTTTACAAAGCGTAAAATCACACACAAAGAGTGCTCGAAACGCTGAGCGGTAAAAATAGAGAATCACATGGTAAAATTAGATAAACTATTCCATAAAAAGAAGCGTTTTCAATTGTAACTGGGTGCTATGTTATGGACACACTTGAGAGTTAACAGTGCAATTTTGAATTTAATCCGTTGAGCAACAGGCAGCCAATGCAGATCCATCGGAACCGGCGAGATGTGTTGACGAGTTTTCGTCCGTGTAAGGATTCTTGCAGCAATATTCTGGATGCGCTGCAGCTTCATCAACAGCCTTTGAGGGAGTCCGTACAGGAGCGCATTGTCATAGTCCAGCCGGGATGAAATGAACGCATGTATCAGCTGCTCATATGCTTTCCTAGTGAGAAGATGACGTATGCGCCCGATGTTGTACAAGTGGTATCGGGCAGACCTGTACACAGAGATGATGTAACGCTCCATGTTAAACCGTTTGTCAAACATCACTCCAATATAGCGAACTGCCTCAGATGCTGTCACTTGTGTGTCATCGATCGATCTGGATCGCAGGTGTTCCAGGAGATACTTGTTCAGCAATGTTTTTGGTGGCCACGAGCAGAAGTTCAGTTTTATGTAGGCAATTATTAAATTATATATTGTCTCTTTGGTTTAAATGCATCTAATCCAATGCTCTGAAATACATTTTCCACGGGGGGCAATATCACAGAGCTCAAGCTAATGGGTATAAATAGAAGCACGATGATTCGACGAAATACTAAATTTTGTGAAGATAAAACATGGCTGTTGAACAGAGAAGGCCACATGTGGTCTGGCTACTCCATATGAAAACACAACGCTTCAAATAAAGTTAGCTGACTTTGACCGAATTTTCAGAAAAATTCCAGTATTAGTGGTTTGGATTGACTAACTTATCCTGCGTCTATTCATGCAGAAAGAAGAAGAAGAAGAAAAGTCTTAAAATTTATGTGAGTCGTGAACGATCTGAAAAGAATATAATATGTCAGTGCAATAAGATGGGCCCCTGAACCAGCATTATGATAGAAATATATCGGTTGTATATTATCTGCTCTGTTTTAAACTTTTGATTTGAGGAGATGGACATTAATTATTGTTACAATTTACAGCAGCAGTTCCTCAATCCTTTGATAAGTATTTACGAAGAAGGGTATTGGATGCAAGAGAATGTGTATGCGTGCGATTATGCATATCCATGATCCGGAACTCTGCTTGCCTCTCAAAGAGAAAACATCACCGAATACCGAATCGATAAATTGACACCTATGTCGACGAAATCGATTTAGAAATGATATGAATATACACTGCAGCATGAAACGTTAGATTAACCATGCCAATCATTAATTTATCTTATCTTTTTGTGGTTTTTACACTGCGACCTGTTTTGTAACACTTTCTCAGAAAAGCGCTTCGCTATTAAAAGCGTTGAAATCGTTAACACGGGTAGACTGCTTTTATAGCTGTTATACCGGGAGAGCATGACTGTATTCTGTTATATTTTTCGTGATTTTATTAGCATATTCTAGTAACACGATCTAATATTGCATATTAATAGAATCGTTTCTGAAAATCCTGGATAGAGATTATTGAAACTTAGTTATGGAACAATTCAATATTGAAATGTCGGTTTTCATTCCGATTTATCGAACACGGTTGCGCGTGTCGAGATGGCGTCAATAATGGTCGAGATTTCTGTAAAGTTGTAATAAAATAAATAAAAATAAAAGACTATACAATAAATATTGATCATTCAATGAAACGTTTCAATGCAAGATGAGTGTACCCGATATATTTAAAGCCTTTCGTGGGTGAATAATAATAACACAGGAATCTGGGCTGATATCTGACGATTTTCATGAACATGAGATTTCACGTAACTCGAATCTTGTGGTTTATCTTTTGGTTTTATCTGTGCGTTGTTCTTGCGGATTTATAAATATTGTTTTTGGCTAAATAATCCGGATGTATACAATTTCTCTTATTTCTAAAGAAGTAGGCAGATCAAGAAAGACTTCCTCGAACTTCGTGGGTTGTTATGATTCGATCAATGACCTCACAATTTCACGAAATGCCCCGCCTATAAAACACACGTCATACCAATAATGCGAACAATAATGTTAACGGTTTTCATGTTTTTTTTTTTCTTTTTTTTCTTCAGCTGTATAATTAAAACTGCGTTGCATTATTTTTTTTTTTTTGTCGTGAGGATATTTAATCTACCTCATTGACAAATTTACATATATTTGCAATCAGCCCAAACTGAGCATTACACAGTGAAAATAGTCTGCAGATTATTGTAAACATTTACTCAACTTTTGGGTAATTGTTTACTACAAGTGATGTGTCGCTGTGTGAACAGTGGGAAATGAAGTTAGTTGAGCTCCGCGCGATAAAAGAATTGAACAATTACTGTGACGCCGAAAGACCGATCCACATTGAACGATTATATTAGGCAATGCCCTAGCCCCCGAATCCGATGATTTGAGAGACCGAGGGTGAGGTGGCAGACTGAGGTGGTCGGAGGTGGTTTTGTGGGGTTTATAAAGGAACAACAAGTTATATTAATATTCATTGAATGGGAACTCGTGGGTATAAGGGAAAAACGAAACAGGTCAAGTTGGCATAATGAAACTTCCGTGAATAGATTTATGTAATATAGGGGCTGAAGTGTCATAGACACTTTAACGTTACTGTTAATGGATAAATGATTGAAAGGTTTGGGAGTCGGCGCCTCAGTGTTAATTGCGGCTGTCGGTGTTCTGATTAATATTGGATAATCAATGATAATAATTAATCATATTTAGATTTACTATTCTGATTACTGACTGCAATTTAACCTACCGATATGGGTCCGTTGCCACACTGTTATAGGATATATATTACGTTTGGTAGGCACTCTGATTGCGAGGGGGGACGGTAAAACAAGCATTAATTTTCCCAAAGCATCACGTGATACAGACCCGTATTACAAAAAATGCAAAAAAAACAATCGACGTTTTTTTCCCAAATTCGATGGACTCATGGTCCGTGCGACAATTGAATATCAATTTTTGATTATTCATCAATGGCCAAAAAAGTTCATAACTATTTTTCCAAAAGTTGATGAACACAATATAAAATGAGTGAGCTCAATTTTGAATGATAATTAAATTTTAAGAGTAAAACTAATGATTATAGTAATTAATTAAAAACAGATTCTCTATAAACACAGATAAGTTGGATTTACATAATTATGTCATAATCCTACGATGTCTTAACGTCGTAAGAATGAATGAAGAAAACGAATATTGCTTCATGCTTTGCACACCTGATAAAAATGGGCTCATACACCAAACAATGGAAGTGATAATCAATCAATAATAAACAGTTCCGAAAAAGGTCACGCACGATTGAAGTAAAACACAGTCGTCGATATTGAAACGAAGCAGACAGAGGCGAGAAAATTTACATTATCGTTTCACGATAATTAGCCATGGGCAAAAGTCTGGCATTGGAGAAGTTTGCACTTCACTTAAATTGGTTTCGTTCGCTTTCATTTGCAGCGTTGTTTTTCCTGTTCAAACCAGAAGAGATGTCCATTGCAGAGGATTTCATCAATCTCAACTCACATCTTTTAGATATGTATATACTGTTCGGCTAGCTGTGGGAGATCATACCATTCCAAGTATTTTCTATTTATTATTATTATCTAGCTTTCATAATATTTGCCTATTTACAAATCAAAATTTTAATTAAAACAATTTCAATGTAATTTCAATACTAATCATGATTTGAATACCCGACATTTCCTTCATCTGTGTAGACTGAGTTGGTTGCGACGACATGACAATTAATATTTCTTAAATAAAACGGCGCGAAATGAGATCCTATGCTGGATGGTAAGCCGTATGCGACCACGACGTAATCATAACGCACCAGTCTCGTTTTCGGACTAATGCGCGCATTCTGCACATAGCGAACTTTCGAGGTTCTTTATAAAACACCTTTCCAAATATTCTCATGACTCGACTGTGCATAACCAGTTCTCATAGCTATGGGGATCTTTCTTATTAAAACGCACCCCTGCTCCTGAATTGAGACTCCATCCAGACGATTTCACCCTTCGCATTGATAGATTTCTCCCCCAATTCCTTCAGTCTAGCCATTGAAATATGGTGCGGAGGTCCTGGGTTGATATACCGACTGGCTGGGATAGAGTGTAACCAGAGATACTCTATAGCATGGATTGATCGCTCACGTTGGTATAATGTTGCCGAAGTTCGTTATGATAGCGACGAGATTCAAAGCGACTAAATACTTCCGGTTATCAATATTCACGGCTTGAAGAATAGGTCGAGATCGAGAGCAACAACAAATTGACAGATTTTTTTGCAGCAAAGTGGGCAATCGAGATTGATTTTTTATAGGTTTTACTACATTAAATTAAAACGTTTTAATAAAATAATATAGTACGACACTCAGTCATTTGCATCCTATAATAATTAATAATTATATATCGTTTTGCTGCAATACAATTTCAATACAATTTCAATTCAATTCTCTGAGCTTCATGGACACTATTCGCCTTTGAAAAACAAAGCAACTAATTGCAATTTAAATGATTTGATGTGAGTGGCTTTTAATTTTTTTTTAATCAATTCAATACAAAATCTCATAAATACCAGTCATTCATGAATAGGCTTACAATGTTTAATGGAATCACAAGAGCATATGAATTGTGAACAAAGTGAAACTAAGGAACTCCAGTGTGATATATTGCAGCTCATTCATAAAATTTTGTTTCACCATGAATATTTCAACATGATAGAACACTTAATAATAAATTATGAAAAATGCTCATGAAAGGGAAGAGCCCCGAGAACAAAACTTCAGATAAAAGACAGTCTTTAAAATAAATAAAATCTACAGGTAATTAATACCCCATGACGAAAATAATAATAATAATGATAATAATAATAATAAAATATAAAATAAAATAATAATAACAATAACAATAACAATAACAATAACAATAATAATAATAATAATAATAATAATAATAATAATAATTCATTGGACTGGATGGCAATTAATGAGACACTGTATTGTTTCTTCTTTTGGCACCCAGTGTTCCCACAAACACTTAACTTGCAGCACAGGATTTTTCTGGATATGTTTTCCAAGTAACTGCAATTGGAAAAAGTATCACATTTCATTTGGGATCAAAATCAATAATTATTACCTGAGGCAATTAAAGAATGATATTTGGTATGCTACATCGTAATTAATGGAGCGGTCGATCATCCAAGGAAAATTACTCAGTATCTCATGATCTGTGAAAGAATATGTTATGAGGAAGCTCATTAAATATATCGCTTTGAATTCATACTCACCAGTACTCACAAGGTTTGCATAATTATTTTATTTCAATCCACGACCAAATACTTCTATAAGGCAAGTATTCTATACGTCTTATTAACCACTATATGAATCCCTGAAAATATAATACTTTTTCTTTTGGGCCTCATGCATGAATAAAATTATGTAATTTCACTGCGGTTTTTTCCCCTTGAAAATAGTATACACACAAGATTGAGGTGTTAAAATTTTGTGTTGTGTAGAAAGAGTGTGATGACCTCATTAATCTATTTGTTTATTTGAAAAAATAATATGATTAAATATTATTCGATCATCAATTCATTAAATAATCAATCAGCCACATTATTGGTAATGCATTTTATGCATTGGATCATCAATGAAAACAATTATTGAATTAATGTTAATTTTGCTATATAATAACTTGATCAACAAAACGTGCAAAGTTGTTTTCTCATGATTAACTGACTTCATGATGATTAGCAATGTGATCCTTTACCTGTGCATAGATGGCTTATTTCAATCTCCTCAATCATCAAACATATGAGAGCTGATGTTGAGATAGCAGTGCTAGGCAGGCAGAGTCCTAACAATTCACCCCTTTTCTAGTATAGTCAAGTGGATATTCATGAAAGGCCTGGAATTCTGGATCCTTGGAATTCCCAGTCAGGTCTCAGGTCTAGATAGTAAAATGAAACTTGAAGTTAGAAAACTAATGAAAGTTTGTTGATTAGCGAACTTACCGGCACTGATCAAGGAGTCAAGAAATAAGTTAAATCTCTGTACAGAACACTTCATTGGGGTGAGAATTGGAGACTGTACTTGTATCTCATTATCTGCATGTTGATGTTGAATACGGTATTCCATTTGGACAGTGTTCTGAAAGTTAGGATTAAAGCACCAATTGTGGCGTTTATACTTCGAATCACACTCACCTCGTTTGAATCGGATGACCTGCTCAACTTTTCATGCCATGATAATAGGGACGCATCATAAGTTCAGAAGAATGAAAGGTTTTTTGTTCCGCATTTACGATCAGTTGTTCGTTGCCAATGTTATTGAATGTAAATTCTATCAACTGGAAATAAATTTTCTCCTTATTCGATGCGTTATGAATTTAGCGAACTTCGAGCGGCTTTTTCAGTGAGCGATCAATCCATGCTATAGAGTATCTCTGGTGTAACATTGTGTTCACATGCATCAGGATGAGTGAGCATTAGCTGGACATAATGTCCATCTGGTGCGTTATGAATGCATTCGTCAGTCCATTTCTTGCAACCTCGATTCGCGTTGACTTTCTTCAAAAGCGCAGAGCGAATCAAAACGGTATGCGTGCGAAGGCGCTACAGTTGGAATGCTCAAAATATTTGAGTGCTGACTTCACATGTGAGCATCGCTTTTAGTAGCGGCAATGCTTAAAAAAATATCGAAAATTAGGTCACTGATTCCGAAGCAAGACACAGAACACACATTAAAGCATGCTGGCACCCAGAAATGGGTGTTCCATGAAGCTATGATTGGTCTGTCTACATCTATCGGATTGAGCAACGAGTCCGAGTCAATTAATTAATTAATTAATTAATTAATTAATTAATTAATTAATGTTGTACTAAAATTCAGTAAGTGT
>KB307555.1:12593-25924 GCA_000328365.1 Capitella teleta
TTTACCTTAGTAATGTATTTTTGATTGATTAATGTTAATTTACTTATGTATTATCACTGTTTTTCAAAATGATTTGCATTCTTTTGAAATATTAGTATCTTTTCATATAATGTTTGATTGTTTTGACATGTGTGCTGATTTATTACGTGTATTTTGATGAATTTATTTGATGTATTTACATTTATACTATATTTGTGCCCTTATAATCCACCGTGCCTGCATACTAAAGTGCATACCTCTCCCATATGTATCCTGTAGATTTTGTTAATTGAACCCAAAATCTTAAAAGAGGGAGGTGTTGTGAATACCCATGCATGCATACACATATTACACTATATTAGTTTTCTCGTTCTCCTTTTTCCCCCTGCTTCATTCTTTCCATCAAATGCCCCCTTCGTACTCAAACATTGAACTCTCTAGGTTCACTAACTGCCCTGACTTTCCATGTGAGACCTGCCGCATTCTCCAAAAGTTATGTTTCTATATAACCAGAGGAAATGCTGAGTTCGAATTTCTTCTCCAACTAACCCATTAACTGCCAATCACCTTTAGCTGTACGTGAGGAAGATCACCTTAAGTTCTCCTCAGAATAACCTGTACCTGACAAAGTTTGCTCTTTCCCCAATGGTTAAGTTTTGCATGTGACTTACCCACGAGATCCCGTTTGATGAATATTAATATATCCCTGTCGGCTCTTTATAAACCCGACCAAACCAGCATCCCTAACCACTCTTCCTTCCACTACTGCCCTCATCCAACCACCTTTCATTTGGACCTGCTTCAATAAATTGGATTATTCTTCAACCCTAGTCTGTGTGCTTTACCCCCTAAGTTCAGACTAGGCCAAAACCGGGAACACGCACGGAACAGCACCACCTTCCGTGTCGACAGCCTGCAGAATGTCGTTTTGAACTCGAGCTACGGCCGTTTCAGTGCAGTGGTTTTGCTTATGGGCGGACTGGAAGCAAACGTTTAAGTTGTTATCAGTAAAGAAAGGAATTGGTGTTTTACGGCACACCAACACTAACGTGTGTTATATGGTGCCAAAGTTGTTATCAGTACAGTGATCATGTAGTCACATGGCGATCACGCGTTCGAGCTGCTTCGACAGGAATGACAAGATAGACACAGGCCTATAGTTCGCCAGAACTTCAGAATCTAAGGAGAGCTTCTTCAGCATTGGTCTAATCACAGCTTCATTGAGTGTAGTGAGTACGAGTCCAGATGACAAGGACAGGTTGATGATCCGTGTGAGGAGAGGCACAAAGGCAGGGAGGCACCTTTTTAAGACCCAAGTGAGAATGGGGTCCAGGGACGTAGACTTTGTTGGGCTCTTGGAAATGAGGATAGTCACCCACTCTTCGGTTGTAGCTCTGAAGGACGAGAGTGGCGTAAGCTGGTCACGCTGCATAGAAGCGACAGGTGTAGGCGATGGATCAACAGTTGATGAAATATTTCCCCGAATAAGAGCAATTTTATCAGAAAAGAACTGAGCAATTTTTTGAGCAAGTGCCTGTTCACTGGAGTGTGTTGGGAGGACTGGTTCTTTCTTCTTCTGCATAAGGGAAGTTAGGTTGGCTTTTGCTCTCGCGGTGTTGATGCGCTGTTGAGTTTATCAGAGAAGTAGGCCTTCTTAGCTGTTCTTCGAACGAGAGTCAGTTTATTTCGTTGCTGACCTGACATCGAAGTTGAACCATGTCATTGAGTTTGCAGCATTCTTGAAATAACTTCTGGAGGGTGTTCACCTGGTGTAACATTGTGTTTAATCCGGGAGTGAGGTGGTTGTGATCGTGGAGTTTGTGGAATTGCGATTTGAGTAAATTGTCTTTTGTGGATCTTTTTAACTTTTTTTTCTGGTGCAAAAAGGGGAACTGAAGGTGCTCTGAAGTATTTTGATTTATCAGACTACTTACTATTAGGTCAAAACCCTTGGGTGTTTTTCCTTATTATATAGTATGTCATATGTTTTACTTTCTAGTGGCTTTTATTTTTTGGTGGTTTTTATGAGGTAAGCACGTGAGCGTAAACAGGTTAATTAAATTCATGTTTGATGTCCCCCAGTATTTATTGAAACAGACTTCAGATTTTTCTGTGAAAGTTCTCTAAAGGGAAACAAATTGAGGAAAAAACTAAGAATGCACTGTTTTGTAAGACCATGAGCTATATTTTAACTATATTTTAGACCTAGTTAGTACATGTAGGTGAACCATATAACTGTACTTTGTGCGGGTTGGTGCCTTGTTGGCCTAACTTTCTTAGAATTGGGTCCACTCATTTTGGTATCCAGTGTGATTTTCAAACGATTCTTTTACAAATAATGTGGATTTTTCAAACTTGCCTTGACCTACAAGTCTTTGAAATGTTATTTTCTGTAAAACATGTAGTTCAACCACATGAACGATACTGAGGTCTTGTCTCTGGTTGTCCGAAATGGCATGCCGATGCGACCTTTGACCTTGTCTGGCCGATTGTCACTCTGCACTTTAAGATGGCAACAAAGAAAATTCGGAGTTGACACAATCCAATTGGTATTGAACAAATGGAAACAAAAGCTTATTGAAATAATAATTTGAATTATTGCGTCACATAAGTGGAATAAATACAAAAATGTTTAATTCGAGTGAAATTCAACTCGTGTTTTGAAGCGTTAAAGTTGTTACTTGGTTGATTCATGGGACTTTAAACAACCTGGTTAATTTTCGGTTTGGATATCACGCTTGTGTTTACAAAATTAGCAGCATCTGAGTTCATTTGATCCCAGATCATGATTAGATACTTCCAGAAGATTCAGTTATCTAGCTTTCTGTTAACGGGACGACCATGTGGTGGCCGTGGATAGAACTGCAGCAGACGCCTGAGATTCAGAGGTTTCGCTTCCTGGCTTATTCCACGGGGATTCTCATCATCGGGTTGCTCTGTTTCTACCACCGCAGACAACAGCGCCATGCAGACGAGAAAAGTCAACGCAAATCGAGTGCCAGACATCTGAAGCAGAGAGATATTCTTGCATACGCAATGTGTTTGGGTCATATTTATCAAGTAATTTGGAAATGAAAACTAAAGCGTAATTGTTTAGATAAGATTGCAAATATAGATTATAATTTTATATCTACATTATAATTATTAAATATACGTTATATACTGTCCTTTATAATAATTCTGCCATAAATGGTGCGGTTTTAGATAAAATAAACATTTTTGTAGAACACTACGCCACATTGAAAAAAACTGACATGTGAATCAACTTTAGAATCACGTACTGTACACCTGAAATTATTTTATTAATAACTTTGGAATATCTCAAATCGATATTTTGATATAATGTGGACCAACATGTCAAAATAGCAAAACAAATTATTAGTGTGAAATTATCAATTAAGTCTAATTAATGAATCCTTAAAAAAACCTTAATTAGTTAAATAATCTTAAAAATCAACCATATTCTTAATTACGTTTGAGCTCACCTTAATTCTGTACCAGCAAATAGCAGAAAACCAATTATATCTCTCAGACGATGTGAGATGCTGAGAGTATCATGCACAGCTCTTCTTAAACTCATACTTTTGGCTGGATGCCAAAAAGTATCCCATTAGTTGTGTAACATTTTTCTTCTCTTTAAAATTTCAGAAATAAAATATTGCAAACTAAAAAAACAAAACAAAACAAAAAACTTAGCATTCATTGAAAAGTCTGACAAATAAAATGCCATTGGCAATTAGCCAGCAGACAGAAAAGGCAAACGAAACAATGACAAAATGTGTCACTGTGTCACTTGGGATTTAGCAGTTGAGAGGTTGCAACGCAAGAGATGTTATTCGTTGTGGCTACATCCAGATCTGCCGCTACGCACGGGAGGAGGTTCGGTTTCATACTGAAATTTCAAATTGAGGCGATTAATCAGCGGCACTAGTGGCTGGTCGTCCATTAGCTCTTGACAGTTGACGACCGACACGATACAGGCGACCAGCCACTGACAATATATGATTCTGTAGACTGGCAATGGTCTCTCCGCCTTAGAAATAAACCACGATGATCTCGCTGTTATTATGAATGAATTCAATGCCTGCATAAAATTACAAAGAAGATAATAAAACCAACCCTTGTCAGAAAAGTAGATCCCTGTACAGCCGAGAAAACAGAACGCTCTGTCAACCAGAATTGTTGGACTTTTTTTTCCCCGAGAATTGCGGGGTTGATTAATGTCTAATGAAGCAAGAGGGAAACTTGAAAGAGTCTAGGAAACCAATCCAGTGTCAGAGTCTTGAAAAAAAATGACTTGATTGAGGGTGTTTATTTCAAAGTCAATTTCCAGTTGGAATTGACGTCAACTATAACTTACACTCTCTCATCTTTGTGACATAGTATTAGGAGTTGATAACTTTATAGTTGCTGATCTCTGTCTGTATGCTATTATTTATTCATTAAATCAATTAATTTGATTCAATTTTGATTAATTTTGATATACAATAAAAAAGGCGATTCGGTATGAAGAGGTAAACACAACACAATAGAAGAGAAAAAACACAGTTTGTGTCAATTTGTGCACAGTTAAGCTTAAAGAAATGATTTTCTTTACACAAACAAGTGTTTTAAATAAAATGCAGCGAATCAGTCAAAACATCAGGTGAAATGTAATAAAAGCAGACGCGTTTCTCCACAAGTCTATATCATGTCATCTAGACGCATATTGCGATATCACGTGCGAGGCAGTGTAGTCTTATTGGTGTCGTTTTGAGTATCGAAGTTACTTATGCTAATGGTACTACTATAGTTAATACAATGGTTGGTCATTTCCTCAATCAGACAACTAGAGAGTAAATGAAAATGAAAATGAAAATGAAAATGAAAATGAAAATGAAAGTGAAAGTGAGGCAACTAATAGGCAATATGACCTGCGTGACCAGCAACCCACAGACAGGGGTTAATTAAGGCGAGAGAAGCCAGAACAACATGTGGATAGACATTATATATATATATATACGGAGATTGGAACCCGCTGGGTGCTGTATTTCAGAATTAGATTCCGAAGGGTGATCAACACGAGGCTTCTTTAACATATTGCTTGGCTGTCTATAGGCCACGATTTTTGTCTTCAGATATATTTCTTCTGGCTTCAGAATCGTGGGCAATAATGGGGGTTGAATCGACATTATATCGTGTGAAACTAATTATAATAATCACCAAGGTGATCAATGATGAGTGATGAATGAAAAAGTGGTTTAGCAATTAACCCATTGCAATTACCGATTATTGTAAACATGCGCTTGTCTGATTAATTGGATTTAAGATGTGATTGATGTCAGAGTTGAGTTATCATTTTGTAATGATTATGTAATAAGTCCACGAGGCTTATTACATAGATTTATAAGATTAATTATTCAGCAGAAATCTAACCCCATAATAATACGATCCAGCAACCACGCCCAGTTGCACAACACATACTGACGCAGAGCTTGTATCTGAGTCACGTGACCTCGAAACTAGTATCCGTTGAAGAGTTATAAATATTTCAAATTAGTGCTGCGCCGCACAATGAACAAAAGCGCGAACAATTTGGCATAAGCTTCCGATGCGAAGTGAATGCAAGGATCTGTCACGGGCAGCATTAATTTTCCCTCGGGGCTCAGGAGGAGCAATGGTCATGAGCTCCCATGAGGGCAGCAATCATGCGACGTGGGCCGCCTTCGCCCCGTTGAAAGTGCCCGTTAGGACACCATTGAGGTCAGAAAGCCCATTCGATATACCTCATCGCCATTGATTCCGGTTGATGAGGATCTGTTTCCTTCATTGGACACTGTATGTCTGGCTCATCTGTTCGATAGCAACGACAGCAGCATCACGGAGGGTGTCTCATTCATAGATATTATTATTCAAACCGTCGAATGTATTTTGTTGTTGTTTTTGTTTTGTTTTGTTGTCTGACAGAAGGCTCCAGGTATGAATGAATTATTCCACTGAATAATTCATTCATATCTCTGAATTATTCCTGATGAATTATTCCATTGCAATTATGGCCTCGCGAATGGATCAAGCCATCCTAATACGTTAGATTACTGAGACACTTCACAACAGGATGTTTCCCACATAGACATGGAGATTAGTTTGTATATAAACAAGATGGGACATCAGTCTATCTCCTCATTGTGAAGAAATGGACAACATACACGTCTATAAGGCAAAAAATTCATAATATAATGTGAGTAACAATACAGAAAAGATAAAAGCCAGCCCAAATTTGCTAAAAGATTACCAATTTGCGCAGAATTTCAGCGTTCTGGGTGCCCTGTAAACGGGCACCTATCATTGTACTATTAATTTTTTTGTACTAATTTAATTAGCTTGAATATGCAATTCGTTATAAACAATGTTGTCAAAAGATATTCGTAATTTTTAAAAAGGTAAATACTGACGAAAAGGTGCTCAACCAAAATTTGCGAACAGCATGTGCATGAAAGAGAAGGTCTTTCTGCTCTTGTCATGCTTCCGTGTTATTCAATGTGCCCTTAGTTCAACTTGATACAATCTGCACATGTGTAGTGAGGAGAGCTGCATGCTCCATCCGCGAGGCCAAAATGCAATGGATTAAATGTAGATTAAATGTATAATCGTTACAACATCCAAGATAGTGGTATTCATTACACGTTTAAGTTCGCACCAAAGGCCGACGAAATGCAGACGAAATCGCTTTATGAAATGCTCGATAGGATCAATCCAATATGTGGTAAACGGACACTAAACGCATCACGCATGTGGATTAATCGTAGGCATATGGTGTACCCCTCACCCCCCTCCCCATGGAAGAAAACTAATTTAAAATAATCCGATTATTGTGTTGACGAAATTGAGAGCATGTTGTCCGGAAGTTTAGCCGCGAACAATCCAACAGATGCGGCTCCTAAGCCACCACCATCATCACCTGGTTAATCTGCTGCAATGCTTACAATTATTATACAGAATGTTGCACATATCTATTAACACACTAAGGTAAAAGTTAATTAATAATTAAACGGTCATAATTGAATTGATCCACGCTTTTTTACACAGGTGTCCCACGACCTTCACATTCACAATCGCTGTGCAGGTCATTACACTGGTCACCAAGGCAACAAAAACATTTAGGTGCAGGTCAGCACCATCATAGCGTGGGGGTTACCCTTAAATGATTTAGGAATATCCCCACACCCATTCAGCCGTCCACATCTCAAGGGAAACAAACAGATGGTGTCTCTGCCTACGAGAGAACTCTCTTGGTTGCAGAATGAATCGCCACATACTGCGGCTAATAAATGGGTTCTTTCACCTCATCTGTATGGTGAATGCCACCAAGTTTAATTGCTCTTTGATCCCCCACTGGCGTCAATTAAACACACTGCAACGAGGAGGCACCGACCTCATCAACATAATGAGTAGGAGATGTGAGTGGGATGACCTTATACCCCGCGTTCGACCTCCTTCCGAGGTGGATTTACTGGACTCTAGGATTGTGTTGATAATTAATATCGACACTTGACACTTGGTGCACTTTCAGATTGTTCCACTTTTAAATTTGAATGCAATGCGCAGTAATCTCAATCATTGACAATGAGGCTGAAAGAAGTGATCTATTGAGAGATTTTGACAAATCGTCGTGACCTTTCACCTATAAATTTCACTATATTCACTATATAATGTCACGGCGAGGCGAGTTTGCTGATAACAAGCGTGCAAGGATATACATATGTATACTACATATGCTCCACAGAGTGATCAATACTGGATGCGATTAGAGATCCTATATTCATTAAAAGGTCTCTGAGATGTGAAATGCGCCGCTCTTCCTATTGGCTGTCAGTTGTTGGCCAGGCGAGTTCACTTCCGGTTCGTCGATTTCTTCAGCATTTTGTTTTCCAACACGACCTTAATCAACAACTTCCAAAAATAGTACAACATGTATAATCATATACTAGTATAATTATTTCGTATCGTGCACGTGTCACTAAAATTTGTGTTCTGTATTGTTGAAGCCTAAATTAGGAAATACATTAGGTCTATTTTCCAATAATGATTCATCAAAACCCGTATACATAACATAGGTTATCATATAATGATGATTTAGGCTATTAATTAATACCATAACCCGGGCACATCACCATACGGGCCCACATAAATATTAGCGACTAGCCGACTACCATTGTGGTTGCTAAGATTGGTGCAAGGCAGCTGTTCCCTGGAATCTCAGAACGCAATCGTTGTTGCGCAATCAAGGAGGTTATTGATGTGGTGAAGTAAAAAGAAATGAATAACTTCTTCACAGCTCATGCTCTCTGCTGGTCGTCTGAATGCACCGTGCTGTGCAGGGTAAAGAGTTGTGCATCGTCTGTGCTCTGAAGAAAGCAGAGGTCAGTTGTCAACAGAAGAAGTTTTGTTTACTCCTCTAAGATTATTTACATCAATAATTTTGACGACATTAAAAAATCCTGGTCAAAATGACTTCCTGGTCGAAAAACTCACTGCACTGGAACTGAATACATCATGGTTGGTATTTCTAGATAACGTTATCGCTGCCCTCTGCACTTTGGGTAGGCCAAGTTACCCCCAAGTAGTTTAGTGTAGGGGCCTAAAACAAAGATGGATCACTACAATAATGGCTACTGTTGTCAAAATTGAGCTGAGTTTGAAAATGCCAATGTGCCACATTCTTAATTACATTGACAAAATAATATTATACACACTCAATCATATACTTGAGATGACTATCAGAAAATCTGTTCTGTGAAATTAATTGTTTTAATGGTTCGATGATAGCATCTTTCATTAAGTGGGCCAATTAATTGAACGTGTTTTAGATGATTTGTGGGCAAACAAAGGAAATGAATTAATCAGAAGATAATGTGATATCTAAATTTATCGTCTGTAATCTGAATTAATTGTCATAAATGTCTTGTGGCGTATCCACAAATGCACTTGTGAGACGACGTGTCAATTTCTTCTTTGCCGATTTCGTCTATTCACGATATAACATGTTGACGCAGAAATAAAGTCGCCAGTATTATCGAGTCTTCTCAACACACCTGTCCGAGTCTCTATAGTCTCTAATGAATTTAAAACTGCCTCTTACCTTTTGGGATAATCATCTATCATCAACCTTGATAATATTCATCACTGCATGCATTTTGATTAAATGTTGAATTGTGAAGGAAGTTGAGCTCATATTTCTAATTTTCCATCCCTGTCGGTTTCTACATAATTTCGATTCCATGGCAGCATCCACCGATCCACTTTTGATCTCAGAAGAGAACCTCATGACATAAGATCGTGCCCATCGCAATACTTTCGCGCCGTGAGAGAGGAAACTAAAACACCTCTTGAAACTCTTAACTCAACAGAATAGCTAACTTGCTTTTTTTATTAATCACTTAGTCAGTGCTACTATCTACTACTGAATATAACTGCACAATTTGAAGCCTGCGAAAGTTTGTGAAAATATAATATTCCACAGTATTTGAAGTATTTGCTTATGCGAATAAACTATTATTAATTAATTAAATTATTATTAATTAAATTATTATTAATTGCGAATAAATTATTAATTAGGCCAGTATTATGTGAATCGGAATCCAAGGAATTCTACATATCGCGTTCAATCAACATGGTGACTATTGTAGGAACAATTCAAAGACATGTGTCTTTACTGCTCTGTGATAGTAAGATATCCGATTTATCGCAAATATTTTATACTCAAAACCTGAACTAATTGTTATGGAATGAAATTGGTTTAAAATGATATTGCAGATTACATTCCTCTAAGTTTGTTTACTATTTTATGTGATCGGGTATCCATATCTATGATATCTACGGATACAGTACTTTTGTCGATTTGGCAATGTCTTGTACAGACCCATCCGCATCGTTATCATCGGTCCCCGCCCATCCACTGACCTTCCTTCATTGATTTTTTTTTCTGTGCAGAGGTTTATGGAAGACATAGCTCACCTTCTGCAAAGTTCAGAGGATAGTTGGTGGTCATAAAACAAGGAAGCGAAAACCACGAAGATGTGTTGGACGGCCTGTGACTGTCAAGACCGATAGCAATGCAGCGAAACTCAAGCAACATATCTTACATATACCTTATAGATAATATACATATCTCGCTGAATAAATTGTGTTATCTGACTACAGGCAACTGGGAAGCACCGCGTATTAAATCATTCGCGAGGATCTGAAAATGCAAAAGTCATCAGCTCTGTGGATTCTGAAGAGATTGACATAATCTCGAAAGTTTTATTTATAAGAATTATTATTCTCTATTGGTTAGCATGTGAAGTCAAATAAACATTGATAATTCCCCTTGATAAGAGGATTGTGAATATAATATTATCAACCACTCTGTACACAATGAACGATTCGTACGGCCAAGTTATGAATCCACGTCAGTTAAATCTGTTGTGTCTCCAAATTATGAGTAATTTCAACGAATGGCACCGAAAAACAAAACAACAACAAGATATCAAGAAATGTCGACGTTAAGCTTTTAATAACTCGGTGACAATATCACAGTGCACAATGAAATACATACAAGGTATGAATACAAAGCAGTAAACGTCAAAAAAATATTCATGCACAGACACACACAAACACTGTTCCTGAAAGCATTTCCATGCAATTACCTGTGGGATCCTTAGCCCATAAACAGCGTAACAAACACTGCCCGGTCACCAGAAACATCGTTAAATTTGCTTCAGCAGGCAGCGTAAAGAATTCGGTGTTACTAGCTACGTGTGAAGCCCTAATGTCTGAATGGCTACATGGCCATGAAGCGAATTGTACGTGCGTGCATTGCCTAAACGCGTGTGCTGTGAGACTACATGTGGTAAGAAATTCTACCAGTGCAACAGTTCTTTATGCTGCTCGTCGCTATCAACTATGATTCGTGTTCTCCATATACTTATACTGGATTCTGATGATCGGAGTGATGCGTCCCGAAGCGAGTTGAATGCAATCGAGATTACGTAATAAAAAGCAGAAGTCAAGTCTGTTGCCGAGTTATTGAAAAAGACACGATTTTATTTATTGACGAATAAAACGAAGGAAAAATGGCGTAAAAATGTTGACGCAAAGGTGGGTTTTATGATTTCTACACGTGAAACAGAACGGAGCCACAAGCTTTCGCTGTAACGTTCCGACTTCAGCGTGGCATGCGCACGCTGATTGGCTAGTTTCAATTAATGAATATTCATGACTATAATTATACCAGCGACGGACGCATAAATGATTAAATATGCTTTTCTCGCGAAAATGGTCATTAATACAAAATGCAGATCGGCACGGAAACGACGGTCGATCACGCAATAGGTTTGTATGCGAGAAGCGGAGATGAATGACGACATCTTGAAGCGTTGAAGCTTCCCGTGGTGCATACCTTAGCATCGGCTGCACCTATCCAATTACACGGGGTTATGTAATGAGGGGTTGGGTGGTCAAGAAACTGCCCCTGCAGGACACAACAGCTCCAATTAAGCGTCGAAACCGCAGCATTTAAACACACCTGGTACCACGGGTTCAAGAGCCAATCAAACTGCACCTGCATCCCTCGAGAGAAATAAGTGCGACACGCGATGCATCAGCTTCAATCATGAGGAGCAGCGAAGGAAATACGGGTTAAATGTGGTACAATTTCACGTTGATTGATGATGATGAGTGAAATGAAATACGCATAATATGGATTTAATGTTTCATTTCGTCATTCTTCCAAGCTCTCCATTTCTATGCTTTAAAAGTATGGGAATTTCGGTTTGACGGCATTGGGTGTTCTGGAGGCTTTGTTTGTGATGTTATTAATGTAGTTTGAAAAGTGGTGTTTTGTGTCGTCAGTAAAAAGGAGGGTTGGGCAGATGGAGGAGTCAGGAAGGTCGTTGATGAAGAGGGAGAGAGGGGCCAAATACGCTCCCTTGGGGCACACCGCTGACTACATCAGTCCATTCCGAGAAGGTTGCGGAAACCCGGACACGCTTTTGGCGTTTGATGAGAAGCTTGTAATCCATCTGAGGAGAGGGTGTGACACAATGTCAAAGGCCTTTGAGTAGTCTAAGTAGCTGGTGTCGATGTTCTGTCCGTTGTCGAGGGCTGTCTTCCACTGGTCAATGGCAATGCGGAGTTGGGAGGTGTAGGAGCGACCTGGGCGGAAGCCATGTTGGGCATTGTGGATGAGGTTGTTTGATTCCAGGTATTCAGTGAGGGTGGATTTTATTTAATTTTTTTTTCAAATTATGTCTCACAGGTAATACTGATTGGGCGGTAGTTGGCAGGACTCTTCTCATTGCCTTTTATTTTATTATTTAGGGTTCATGTAGGCTAACTTCCATTGGGACGAGATGGTGCCTGCTTGAATGGACTTGTTGAAGAAGTTCGTGAAATGGATTGATAGAGAGAAGCGCGCTTGTTCTTCTGTGATGGTTGGATTCTTTGGAGAGGGGAGCTTTTTGGGCGTGGTCGGGGGAGAGGCACATGTTTGATAGTGAGCTTGGTCAAGGTTTCCTGGATTGCGCTCCATGCATGTTCTACATCACTGTGTTGTTGAGACCATTCCTTCTCAGTAAACTCTTCGCGAAATTTTGTCCATAAATGTCCAGTCCATATATATATATATATGTATTGGCAAAGAAGGGACGATGATCATATGTGAGCGTCCACGGCAAAACCGGTCACAAGTCGCAAATTGCGAAAGCGAGCTATGAGCGAAAAACACCATGTGGGGTGATTATAAGCGGTTTTCGGGTTTTGGGCTCAGAGCCTTCATAAATCATCCATGCACCATGTCCCGAAGTATTAGGCATGAATTAACATCCTAAGTGCCTCAAATATGATATTTTCCAACAGCACCCTCTAGGCATTATAGAAAAAAGTCCGAAACAATGGCCGATTATGATGGTTTTTGACCCCCCGGATCGCCAGTAGTTTTTCAGCGAAACCCGCCATATTTTATATCAATGAGAAGATCTGCAAGGGAACTCTCTTATAATGCAGTCCTACGTCACGTATTAAATAAAATGAAAGAAGCAGAAAGCTTAAAATAGAAGCACTATGTCGTGGATATTATCCGCAGTTTGACCTAAAATATATGTAAATGAACCAGCTCGCTCACTGATTGGTTGAGCCGGGGTCGTGAACCCATGACTCGACCCATTTCTCTCGAGATGCAAGACAAACTCGCGGGGTTTTCAATTCTTCAACTGAAAATCACCAAAAAGTGTATGATTTGATGGACGAATACTGGATTAATGAAGATGACGACAAGGAACCGGACTCGGACGACGATTGTGACTGTGATTTGGAACTTCTAAGGCCCCCGGCGT
>KB307555.1:25974-41185 GCA_000328365.1 Capitella teleta
AACCAGGTGAACAGAATGTGATGCACCTCCAACTGGAATCAAGGTGTTTGACATGACGTGCAGTTCGAAGCTGAAGCGCCAGAAGAAGAGAGAGCATCCACGAACTATCAACATGCATCTCGGCCTTCAAGTTTATTTATGGGTATGTATTGAGTGTGCTGTTGGCCCTACTAGTGACGAGGATAAAGGCCTGCCTTCACCCCTATCCCCTAATTAAGCCATCTGTAAAAAGGACGAATCAAGCTTATAGAAATTCTTATACTAATAGTGAAATTTAATTGTTATTAGCTTACATACATATTCATTACATTATGCTCTCTTTTTTTCAGTTCCGATGCTAGGCCTGACAGTGACGAGAACGATAATGGCACGCCTCCTCCTTTTCCTCCTCCACCTCCACCCCTACCTCCACCTCCACCTCTACTCCAGGAGAATCAAATTTAATTGTTCTTACTGTAGCTTGAATATCAAATAAATTATATATCAGTTCTCTTTGGTTATCTTCAGTTTCGAATTCTGTAATTTTTCATGTTTTTTAAGTCGGAAACTGGTGTCCCTTATAATTATTGTAATACATTGTAACTTTTTTTGCTGAATTTCAATCTCTATGAAACTTGCATGTAATAGGCACCAGGATGAGGAAAACAGGCATGTCAAATTTCATCGTGATATGATACCTGTGGCCTGAAATATGCCTAAATGAATATTAATAACATTAATCTAGACTTTCAATCGCGAATTTCTCAAAATGGTGGTTTTTGAGGTTTCGGACTTCAAAACGTCATAACTTTGCAACCCCTTGAGATATCTACATGATTTTTGCACCAAAATATCCAGAAAAGTGTCAGCTGTCCGCTGATACCTCAAACTCAAAAATTTTATCCCGACCCATGTGACCTGTTTTGCCGTGGACGCTCACATATGTGGTTTGTATGGTTGCTTGGTCGATGGTGAAAGAGAGACTCTATCTATTACTCCCTTTAACTACAAAAATAGCAACAACACAAAGAACAAACATTACTTAGGTCGCTTTACTACGCACTTCCGGAGTTATGGCTCACAATCGCCATTTGAGCAAATATATTGGCGAGAATATACCGGGCTCTGTTTGGCCAGTTCCATGAGATCATCTAAGTTAGTCTATGATACGAATATTTATGTATGAATATCATGCATGCGCTCTAGGTTATCCTGCATAATATTGGCTGGTGTTATACGAGCAATCCATGCACATGCAAGTCATTTTATAGGACCTAAAACCAGCATCAATCGTCTCTGTATCGCTTAGGATTGATTGGTAGCTAAGCTGTTTAATTTCGATGAGGTGTGGAGCGATTAATCGCAGAGCAAATTGTTACAATGCATAAGTTAATCGTTATGACTTGATACAAACATCAGAACCACAGAATGGAACAACCGTTGAAATAATGTCCTCAAGATTCCAAGGGTGTTTATTTCCAATATATACAGCATCCCTCGGATCACCATTCCTAGCAATTTATCTGGAAATAGTAGTCCTAGTGGGACTATCTATCTTACCTATGTATAATACATATTCTATCTACCCCCGGGGGACTATACACTATGTGCAGACATAGGACCCATAGTCCGGGTGCTAATATTGTAGTCTTGTGTGCTTTTGCAGCATTTCACCCCCAAAAAATGAGACATCTGCCAGCCGTCTCATATTACGGCGCAGTGTGGTTTAGGGCTGTTTTGATGTTGCTGGAATATCGTGCTCACGGTTGCATAAACAGACAACAATATATAATTATAGATAGCTATTTTTATATATAATTGTGATATTGTAATTGTAATACATATATATTTCTGTTAAATCTGTTGTTTATTTTTTTTTATTTTTTTTTTGCTTCGGTATCTGAACTATTTGCAAAATAAACCTTTTTCTTCTTCTTCTTTTATAATGAAACAATTGAATGCATGTATTATACATATAATTATAATGGCTCGCACTCCTTTTGTTTTTAAACAGAACGTCGAAGGACCGCCTTGAACGACTGCTCAGCAGGTCGCAGTTGTCTAAATATGTCTTCCTATGAATAGAGGGAAAACACTGCATTTTCTGCAGCCGCATGTGGCTAAAATATATATTTCTGTGAATAGAAGTGAAGATGATTCATACGAAGAAACGTAACTAAGGACAGCGCTGATAACTCATTCGATAAATGGAATTATAGTTCCAATAATTCTGTTTTATTTGTTATAATATTAATTGACATGTACTCACAAGATGGTTAAAGATGCAGCTTAGAGGTAATTATCGTTAACATAAAAGCCTGAAAAAAGTAAGTGGAAGGGATGATTGCACGGTTATCTGTCTGGAATTTTTGTTTTGTGGATCAGGAACGGATTAGCTGCACATAATCTCTCACAAACGGCGTTCCCTGGAGTAAGTGCAACGGAACGTGAGACCCATGGTATATTCTTCCGTGATACACGTTTAATAGTAATGCACGTGCTCAAAACCACGCGTACCTATTCACTGATTACCTGTTTTGCTTCAAGCAGGATTATTGCTGAGCCACTGTGTCAATGCATCAAGATAGAAGGTCTTATTAGATCTCCTTAGCACAATTAATTACTGGCGTGCGAGTGTTGTCTTGCATCGACAAGTTAACGAAAACATGGTTAAGCATTCTTCCGACAGAAGCCACAAACGGCCGCTACGTTCTTTTTTTTTTTTTTTTTTTTTTTTTTTTTTTTTCTTTTTTTCGCTTAGGTGTCCCCGGAGGCATTCACTGGGTTGGCAGACCCACGATGGCTGAGCTCAGAGCGCCTAGTATTTTCCCAATCACCGTTCCCATCACAAAGACACGGTGCAGCATTTTTTGCGGCATTTATTTATTGTGTTTTTCTAAACAAAAGCTGAATGGAAACCTCTTGAATCATTGCGCATGCGATCCAGAGGAGTTATGGGATTATTATTAGCAGCGCGTGTCTCTAATCGTTTGTTGCTATAGCAACAACCCCTCCTCGTTTGTTGCTATAGCAACAACGCTGGAATATCCGTGCCAAGATACTCCATTAGGGTGGATCTTCCATTGGCCCATTAATTGTAACCAACTTCGATTTTGGTCACGTGACTTCAAAATTGGGAACTCTGCTCTCGGAAGACGAATTTCTCGTGATAACTCCGAAGCGTGTGAACTGCGAAGCTCATAATCCTGGCTGTTTAAATGTTGCACTTATGACTTATTAATCGTTATTCAAACTATATGACGTAGTTCGTCACCTAATCGTAAACTATTAACGCAAAAATCTATATATATACATATATGTTGGAATTAATATGCAACCCCTTTGCAAAATATTAAATCTTTAGGTTGCCTTTAAAGGTTCGTAATGGAGATTTTACGCGAAAATGTTGATATTTTGAACACCGTTTTTGAAATCCTGTCATCAACAATTTTATTATATTTCATAAAATACTAAGCATAATGGCTTCAAACTTCTCCACAAATTACTTCATCTATTCTTATATACATATGTGAAATAATAAATGGTACCTGTTGCTCAATTTTTCAAGTTATGATCATTTTAGTTACCATACCCCCTATTGGTAAACTGGACGTTTTATTCAGCTCCTGGTGTAGGAAATGAACCATTCGTATAGTTTTACTGAAAATTCTACATATTATGCATCTATAGAAAGATTATGGCCTCGGAAATACGAAAAATATTTTGGAAATAAACTTGAAGGACATTTCGGCCGCCATTTTGGATTTTCTATAATGGCCACCACCGAGCATCTGATACAAGCCATTTCGACCTCTAGGTAAATTACAATCGTAGCTTAATCTCAGAATACAACTGGTTGTCGAAAGCCGAAGCTGCAGCCATTCCAATCTCCAGTGATCGATCACAGTTGATGGATGAACCCGCAACTAGGCCAGTCGATATTGCTGTCAGCGAATCCTGGTTCTGATGCTCTATGAAAGGCGAGTGTGACTTTAGCCATTCCAAGAAAATGTTAAGATCCTGATGATCGGCAGATGTGCTGCAATGACGAATATCTTTGTGTTGCTCGGAACGTTGTGTGCGCACATTAGCAAAAGCTTCGAGGTCTTAACAATGCGAATGCAATAAGGAAATGCATGAACCCACTTAGCGAGGGAACTGTCCGTGATACCCCGTCCTCTGGTCATGTCACCTGATGTTTTCAGCAATCGCATGATATTTTGTTCGATCAATCGAAAAGATTCCTCTCCACAAATTATCTTTTCGCCTTATCGAGAAATAGCCATCTTTGGTGAATTTACCAAATTCCGTTTCATTCATATTAGTTTGCAGTGCTTGCATCTGTTGGAGATATATTCTTGCAGACTTGGCGTATGCTAAGAGTCCAGCAGCATGGAAATACGGAATCATTTGTCTGATCGAGTTTAGGTGCAACACCCAATCTCCAGTCCTTTCTGCATAAATGAACAGCTTTATCAAAGACACTTGTTCCATGTAATTCAGCCACAGTCGTCCTGTTCGACTCCGTTCCTTCTTTGTTTTTATCCATTGTTGATTCTTCTCAATTAGCGTCTGCATGACTTTCTCATCCTCTAGATCCACCGGTTTCTGACCAATGACGGCCTTGTGTAAAGCCGAAAGACTTTCTTTTGTCTTGTCTTCCATCTCTGTCATCATAAAAGTAAAACGCGCCACTGAGGTCAGCAGATGAGCTCGAAGGGCGTGGGCATATGCATGACCTGTCATCATATGCACCACTGATGCTGGGGCATAAACTGATTCCCATAGAACTTCTAGTCCACTGCTGCCCATGATATAACCAACTGAACCCATGAAGGACATCAAGAGGTAGAAACCACCCAGTCTGACTACTACCCCTTGGAGTATTTCATCGGATGCTACAATTTCGATTGATTTGGCGTTCAACGGCTGGTCAAAGGTCACGAAACATGTTTCCATGCCATGCAGGCTACTTTGTTCCCTGGCAAAATTCAAGGCAGTGTAAATAGAGCTGGGGTTTGTTGGCTGCAGGTTTATGAAGGGAAGGATTTCGATTCTGGTCCTTTCGTAGTTCTCCCCTTTGGAGGCAAGTTGCATGAATCCACCCAGGAAGGTGAAGGTGCGCTTAGGTTAGCGTCTGGGAGAGTCACTGATGCCATCCATAACTGATCCAGGGCAAACGAAAGTTTCTAACTTCTTGGGTTCAGTTCGTCTGAGAAGAGAGAGCTGACCTTAATGCAGCTTAAAGCCGACACAAAAGGCTTCTTATAAGCCTTGATTGCCACCTTACCAAACTCTCCAGTTACATCGGCTTTGACTAGTTTGGTTGACCTTTTGATGGTGTGCCTGGATCTCCCATGATCTGGAGTGACACAACCGATGCCGCCCATTGAATGGAAGGTGTTGTGTCCCGAAATTGGGGCGACGTTGAAATCAGGATTATCAAACACAAATTGAAAAATCCCATCTAGCTGATAGGACGGCTGATCATTCGAAACGATTGCTGACAGAAGCCCCGGTTATCACGATCCCATGTGTCCTACAATACCCGATGACTCTTGTCCTTCATTGTGACAATGTTTTCCATCCTACCCCTCAATGTTGTTACGATTAAATTGTCTCCAAACTGTTTTTGGAGTCTGCTTTTCAGGGTCCGTGATGTGAATGATTCATTGTCTTGGTTGAAGGAAGCGTTGACCTGATTTTTGAGCTCTCCCAATGAAAATTGACATTCATCATTTTCCTCTAAGAAGCGACATAATATATAAAAGGCTTCTTCTTTTCTTGCCTCTCTTGGCCTTCCCTTTGATCTTGTGGATCTCTCCTGTGCACCTTTCTGAAACTGCAGGAAGCATTCAGTGTGGTATTTTGCTTCTGCAGAAACTAGGTCCTGCTCCGTTTGTATGCGGAGCAAAACCTCGTTTCCCCATGAATCATTACGCTCTTCCGCCAGACTAGTGATTGTTTGAATTATCGGAAGTGTTTCTACTTTTCTGTAGTCCTTCCTCTGGTGTTTGGGAAGTTTGTGTTGTGGATGCACCCTCTTTCCACAAAAGAAACATTCTTCTTTGATGCTAAATGTTTCTGACTTTGATCTCCGCTGACTTCTGTCTTTACTGTCTACATTGCCAGAACATTCATCTGCCGCAATAACTTTTCTCTTGGCTGCGGCGATGGTCGTTTCTCTTGTGCAGTCCTTGTAGCACGCTGCATAGACATTACACGGACTGCCGATTGATTCCAGCTCTGTGTGCAGTTGTTCATCTCCTATAGCTACCGTCGCAATGACTTGCGACCTTTCGCACCCAGAGTCTGCACCTTTCTGTCTGCACGAAGGGGCTCTCTGCATATGGCACAATTCATCGTACTGTGTAATCACATGCCAAATTTACTTGCGCACCGAACATGTAGTGCCATACATATATCTGCAACAAAAATTATGCCTAATATAACCACAGTTCTTCAACAAACATTACAAACTATAAGGTGGAATCATCATCTATAAATTTATATACGATAGCCCTGAATAATTAATCATTTCTGCAGTAAAACAACAAATAATTTTTTTTTTTTTAGAATTCAAATATTAAACTTTGAAGAGAAACTTTTTTCTTTGACAATAATTATTTATATCTCCACTGTATAATGTATTAAGCTTCGCTAATTATTAATATTTCTGTCTGTATATTTCTTTGTTCTTATTTTCTGTTTACAGTATTTCCTATTAATTTCACATTATTGCACGTGTGTTTATTTGTGCCCTTTGGTTGGTTCCAGAGAGAAGCCTTTGCAATGTCTGCAATCAACCCCACAATTGAATTTATGACGCCAATTATGCCAATAAGAATAATTAGATTAATCACTAGTCAAGAATGATTGACATTGTGAGCCTTAATTGCAGAATCCAATCTTTTCCGTAAGACCTTAATTATTTGTTATTATTATTGATAGTAAACTTTCACGAAATATCTGATGCTGAGCTGATCGAACCAAATATGTCGCATCGATTGAGTTAAATATAACAATGAACATTCTGTGTAAATATTATAAAAACCTAACTAACTTTGGTTTGTTTCGATAAATACATGAGTACTGCAGTCGAACTATCTACAGATCAATGTCCAATATTCATCTCATAAAAATTACCCATGAAATGAAATCAACTCTGCCAATTTGCGTCGGTGCGCAGATAAAATGGTTAACATTTCGCATGACATGAACAACAAGCCACAATAGATGAACGGACCAAGTAACCCACGACACGCAAACACAATAAGAAACCTTTGTGCAAGACTGACAATGAACCCAAAGGCCTTGGATGATCCACATCGAACAACTGTTAAGTTATGTAACTTATGCTTGCTGACTGTTATGTATCTGAGAAAGCAATAGAATGCATGTTTAATCAAATCTATTCAATCACTCAACTGATTCAATTGGTATGATCCTTTATAACTCATAAGACAATGCAAATAATAAACTATATGTTCTCTTGCCAATATTATCATTATAACAATGAGATACAGATAATTACAGTCAGTACTCCCTGGCACAATTATGTTCACGAAAAATAAATATATACAATAACGATATCGAACGTTGATTGGGATTTTTTTTTTTTTCATTTTTCATTTTTTCATGATTAAGTTTACAACACAATGGTGAGAGTAGGACCTGCAAACAAGACAATTTACTGCCAGTCCACAGCATTGGAGGTGGATTACCCAAGAGCCTCCAATTAATAGTGCTCATCTCTTTGGTTGGACAGTGAGATCAAATATACCATGTACTCCATTCAAGTATTGGACTTTCCTTGCCAAACATTTGGAATCAGCTTATTGAATAGACAGTCATGCGAGTTTCGTTGAACGATGCAAGAATTGACAATTGCCCTGCGTGCATCCATGGACATTAAATACTCAGGAATGCATAACATATTTCCACCATAGCAAATGCTCCAGCATGTACTAGTAACTTCCTGGTTTGCTCTTGAAAACCCCTTTGAAAATGTGCTTTGTAGTCGAAGGAGGAAGTATTTGCATGTACATCAGTCACATTACACAATGTGGTCACGTTGCAAATTCGAATTTGTGATCCTATCAGTAATCCAATAAGCGTTATCATGAGCTACAGCGTATTAAAGGGAGGCCACGTCATCTGTCATGATACCGGGTGTTTCATGCATGTAATTTGTACTTTTATTTTCAAGATAATAGCAAACGGAATTATATATAATGCCGACACCCGGAGGTGTATTTGGCAAGAAGAGGTGCATACCCATACAAACACATACAAACACATACAAACACATACAATAAACAAAGGATGGAGGATGAGGAAAAAAGAAAAGAACAACGGGATAAAAAAGGGGGAACACATGCACATCAAGGGAAACAAACACACAAAAACAAACGAAAAACGTAGAAGAGAAGAGAAAAGAGCAAAGACAAGATAAAGCCTACCTGTACTACCTTTAATACTTGGTGCGCCATGAGGAATAACTTGATGATTAAAAGAATTTTTAATAAATGCTATTTGAGAAGAGAAGTTTACGGATTCGTTTCTTGATTTGGAGAAAAGGGTTGAAAGTGAAATGAGGCAAAGAGATGAGTTTATTCCACAGAGTGACACAATTGTAAATGAGAGTATAATCTTACAACAACATGACAAAAATACTGCATTCAGATGTATTTGACTTTATAATAATTCGTTTTATCGAAATAATTATTATCAAATTGCTGCATTACCTAAGCATTTGTCCGCCAGCTCAGCACATCGGAGAGGCGTTAAAAACAATCCAGTGAAATTACATCTTGCCCTAAATAACAAACCGAGTTATTGCACCCGGATTCCTGATTGCGGGATCTGATGGATATCCCCTAGATTAGTGAACTTATGTTTGGTATAATAATAAGTTAGCAAATAAATCGGAAATGTTTGATAAGCTAATCACAATTATCATCACAAATATTGTGCAATTAAAGAGGAACGGAAACGTGATGGGGTTTTACGGCTCCACCCAAACCAATCGGATGATACGGGCGCCAGAACAGAAGGCCCGGGACCGGGGTTTCTTATCGATAAATCCCAAGGATTCTTTATCCTGCATACCACCATAGACAGTAGTACACAGCGCCCGGCCGTGTTACGCAGTTCGGCAGCACTGCAGAGTCACCGAAGAATTACAATTATAACAGATTACCATTATAATTCACAATCGCTGGTCCTGGACCCGGGACCTCGATCCCCCACGAACGACATAGGATTACAGTCATGCGGTTAAACCGACTGAGCTATGTGGTGCGCCTCAATTAAAGAGGAACAACTTATAGGTGTTGCAAATAATAAAGCGATAAATTTAAAATGAGTCATAATAAATTAAAAAGAATAATTTAACAATTTAACAAAGATCAAACATGTTGGTGAAATACTTCCCATTGACTGCAAATGTAAGATACCATTTTTAAAAGGTTTTACACGTAGTACTTGAAGTCTACATGGAACACGCTGGTCACGATATCAAGATGCATCGTCAGGAGTCAGACAAGACTGTTCTCGCCAATTGTTTTCATTTACGTTGTCCTTGGTCTCAGAATTTATTCGTCTTAACGCAAATCATGATCGACGTATTCTTGACATGGGAATGACCTTCAACCTTTAGGTTAGTAGGGATAGTAGGTAGGTTACCCTTCAGACTGGTTATGACCTTGCTTTGATTTCAATTAGTTTTGGTTACAAGTCATTATACATGTATGCATGATGAATGCATGTGAAAACGCGCCTTGCCTAAACGCTGGTCGCCGCTCGGCTCATACTTTCACTTGAGAATGCCGAATAGCTACTCGCATTAGGGGCGTTAGATGCTCCAGGAATAACAATCACAGAGCGTCCATTTCGTCCTAATGTCTAGTGACATTGTGATGAAGCCTGATGTGACACGTGATGTCCTCCTTTTTCTTGCCTCTTGTCATTGGTCATCAGGCCTTTTATTTCACGTGCCTTCTTTTAAATCTATTGTAGGCAGCTCGGCTGGCTATGAATGTGAGCAACTCGTCATGCTGAACTATTACAACCCATGGAGGTAAATCAACCTGATCTGTTTTATTATGAGTTTGTGATTGGAACTGTTAGTGTGTCGTTCTTGGCAACAAAGACACAAAACTGATGATTTATGGGGTCGTTGATACTCGTTGATATTCACTGCATCAATTGTCTTCCATTTCGTGATGTGTCGTTCTTTTTTCGCGATTCACACAGAGCATTGAGATTGACTGGACCTTGCCTGGGGTGACCGGACGTAGGAGTGGACACACTGGGGACAGAGTGACCTTTGCTTCTTTTCTGATGTTTGCAGTTCAGATATCATCCAATAATATTTTTGCATCATGGGTACGTCAGGTTATACGGCTCCTCACATGTCATAAATGAATAATTTTTGCTAATAATTAAGCCCGTATTTGCTGAACGATAATTATTGATATTAATATATTAGTAGTTATTATTGGAATAAGGGATTTGCGACAACACACTACAAGGCTGTCCTATAAGGTCTCATTCACACACGGCACGCTCAAAAGTCAATCACAATTATTGGTATTTTGCGTTGCCATGGTTACTATGTTAATAATTTGCGGTATACATTTATTATAGCTATGAGAGTGACGCTTCACTGACCATTGTCCGGCCGCGTATTATGCGAAATACGCCCGAAAGAAACGAACGATCGCGGCACCCGTTCCGATTCCCCGAATTTTAACAGCGGAATAATCAAAGTGACCTTCAAATGGATCGCAATGACCTTGGACGTAACGAAAATACGCCGACCTCCATACAACTCAAAGCTAATCACAAGTAAAAATCTTTCGGGGATTCATTAATTCATTGCACAGAATAGAAGTGTATATTATCTGTGATTCATTGGCGCCGAGCCATGCAAATTGCGCCTATACCAACAGGAAATTCGTGTCCTCAGCGAGAAAGGTGATGCCTTTCTTCTTGGAAACTTGTTAGGTCATTGTGTGCTCAAGCTCCCATTACGCCCATGTCAATGCAGAAATTGCTCTTTTCTTTGCTTTTCTTTATTAAACATAATAAATGCTTTTGTCTGTCTCGGTGTGTCTGGTTTATCGCAAATATTCGGTTTCATGACAGACACACTGAATGATTTACTGTGATGAGTGAAACACATTATATATTAATTGTGATAAACTTCGAAGACTTATGCAAGAGAAAAAGATGTAATAAGAAGAAACGAAGAATAAGTGAGACTGAGGAGAAAATAAAGAGAAAGAGAAAATGAAGAGAACGCAACGAAAATAAGATCAGATTCATAGTTATTATACCTACATACAGATGACACGAATGGCAAAGAAATGGAGAAACAGTGCACACAAACACAAACACACACACACCATCACACACACCATCACACACACCATCATACACACACAATCATACACACCCTCACACACCATCCCACACCCCCACACACCATCTCACACACACTTTCACACACACCCTCTCTCACACACACACACCATAACACACACCATCACACACAATATCACACACACCATCACACCCCCACACACCCCCACACACACCATCACACACACCCCACACACACCCTCACATATCATCACACCCGCCCCCCCACACACACACCCTGCACAAAACAGAATGCACACATGTAAGCTATAAACGCATCTAGTAAAACTTCATTGAGGGACTCTGCAATGGCTGACTGTGGGTATTTGTGGCTCGCAGGTCGTAAGGGTGAACTGGTAGGATAGGATATTTGATATATGTTGCCCAGCTGATTTTCATGATAATAAATCGCCCAGCGTCAAATATAACGGAGGCAGCATGCAGTCAATACTTCCTCTTGAGCGGATTCGTCTGCTGTTGAGTGATCGATGTGTGAAGATTGGGCACTTTAAGCTATGAAGGTGACCCGAGTAAGATTCAGAGGCAGTTATTGTTTCTTATTCATAGACTATATGACAAACAAAAGACAAAGTCTTGAATAACAGAAGCCTAAGATTATAGAGTAAATGTCAAAGGAAACAATAACAAAAGCTACATAATTTATCCTACATTATCCTACTTGCAACCTTTTGGTTACATTTTGTCAACGTTTTGGCTATATGCAAAGATTTTGGCAACATTTTCCATGTTACCAAAAGGTCAAAGCCCTGTTCTTAGCTTTTGAGCAGGATCATTTATACAAAGGCGACTTAACTGCATCCCATGTGGTCTGTTGACCTTGGCATTTGAATTGTAAGTCATGTGACTCAAGATTTCATCTCCAGAGCGATTATACTTGTTTTTCTTGTTTGGAAAATACCAACCCTTTGACAACACATGATTTTCAATCTTTAAATGGCATCAACTCTTTGGTTACTATATATGTTGAACTTTTTATGTTGGTTTTGTGTTCTTGTGACCCCAGTGCATTCATGAATAAGTTTTTAAAGAAATCTGTTGAGTAATTAAAAAATATACTTTTTCAATGTTCATTCCTGACAGAGAAACCACGGATTTTGTATATTCTTTTTGACGTTATGATCTTTGACGTTATGATCTTTGACGTTAGATTATTTTTATTTGAGAAATCTTACAATTGTAGCCTGTTTCTTTATTTTAAAGTACCTTTTTTAATACTCGTATGCTGCTCTGAACATCCGAATTGATTAAAGGGCGATGCATGGGTCCTAGCACAAAATTACCTGTATTCCTAATGATTCAGTACTAAGGAAACACAGAGCAAGGGGTCATTTTATAAATCAAAATCCATGCCGTCAATGCAATTTGTATTACCCCACGTGACTTAATAATTGCACCGAGTGCATCGAGGAGCGTTTGAGAAAGCTACTGCACAACGGGGATACGGATGACGAAGAAATTGTATGTCACAAGTCATGTTCAATTGGTGCCACCAAAGTCTCTTATTTCTCGTGTTATTGTTATATTACAAGTTAAAAATCTTCCAATGTTTTTGTGTGAGACTCCAAATGGCCAGGGGGCTTAGGTTTCGATGTAATTAATTGGTCAATTGCTTCCTTCGAAGGCACTCTATTGTGTTTGATCATCTCGGGCGGTTTGCATTGCAACAAACCTCCACCAACTAAAATTCGCCGTCTCACCCTCATAAATCGCGTCTCACCAGTCTTTTTTGACAAGAAAATTGCATTATCTCTACAATGAGCGGTAAAACTTCAGTGAAATCACATCCAAACGACAGGTGACACTATAACGAACATTCCATCAATTCGACATGGTCATAAGTAGTTGTAATAAATTTCTATCAACAAAAATGTGCGCCGAAAGGTCGATTATGAGGGGGGTGGTCAAACTGTGCGAGCTTACGTTTGAAAACTGCACACCCCACTAAAGCTGGGCGAATAGTGAAATAACCCGAATAACGAATATTCGGGTGGTTACTATTCGCCGAATCCGAACCCGAATAGTTGTGATTGTGAAAAAAAAAAAAATCCCTACAATCACAACTTTTTATTATTAGAATCTCGTGTTGTAGAACAATGCAGGATATGTTAGTACTTTATATTAACTTTACAAGAGGATAAGCACATGTACCATTTCACACACTGTCACTGGTGAAATACAAGTATTTACCTAGATGTACCTCATCCCCCATGATAGCCTATGCTGCCACTTTTTTTGCCATTAAAACCAAAGATCAACTCTTTGTGATATTTCATCATACTAATTTCATGCACTAGTAGACATAATGGATCAAGGGGGATTACAGTCATTACATAATCACCGGCAAGAAACAAATACTCGCTGGTATAAACAGCGTTATGAAAACGGGAGTATTGATAACCTGAATATGCTCCTGCACTGCCGCCTCGTGGTTTCAATTCAATCACATTCAATGTTATTATCAACTTCCTAGCTATGCATGTCAGCAGTAACAACAAGTTTTTGATCAACAAGTGTGAACTTTTGACCTTTCATCACTCTCGCCTGCTGATCAATTTCATCAAATGGCTCTACGAAGTAATTCATATCACCATGGCAACGGGATTATTGTTGAAAATCTTCCCCATATTATTGACTTGTAGTGAAGTTACATGTACTAGTATTTAATTTATCAACATTTTGACACAAGTTTCAGCAGCAACTTTATATAAAGGCTACTGATGCACCCCAGCCACTTAGTCACGATTCAGAGTGAAGGCGTGCGATGCATTATCTTTTGATCACAGGTCACAGCGAGCGAGCATTGTTTTGGTTGAGTGATTTTGGACCTGACGCTTTATGTGGACACAAGTAGAGGGGAAGGCGGAATGCATGATTGGAGAAGTCAGGGTGGGGGACTCAACGAGATCGTTGTATTACCACGTGTAGATAGATATCATTACTTTATTTGCTGAAGCAGATATCGCGCACTCTGCTCGCTGTGCATGCGAGCAAGCAGCTTACGCGGAGAAGGGGGAGGGGACATTGTCTAACGAGCAGACGACGCCACAGCACCAGTCTGTCTCGTAGATCGTGGAACTCATCTTCAATTTTGAAGAGGGAAGTGAGCACGCGCAAGAAAATAGTCCAACATTTGTGCTCGTGTTTCAAATGTAATTCGACATTTAAATGTTATTAATGCGTATTTGAAAAACTGATAATATATTTATGATTAGACACATTGTATTAATTTTCTGAAATTTGATTCCTTTCATGCACTCAAAATTAGGCAATATCCATACGCAAAGTGTAAACATTAGCACGTGTTGTGCGTTTGACAGCTGTCATTATGAACTCGATTGGACCATGCTCGGAATATTTTCTTCCGAAGAACTCCTTTTTCGTGCTGTGTAAAAGCGAAAAAGGGATAAAAGACATGTTCTGTTCCACGATTGGCATAATTCCTATACCAAAATATTGATTAGGCTATTGATATGATATAATTATGTACAAGTACACCATTTACATGTAGATTGAAGTTAGTCGTGTTCAACTAATGTTGAAGCATCAGCATAATTATCACAAGGTAATTTTGATTTTAATAGACTTTCATTATTTCATAGCAGCATAAAATTATCTCTAGATTCTAGGATGGGAAGGGAATGGGTGGTAGCTAATATGTCTACTTAATATAGGCATAACCACACTGTAGCACAGGACTGCAATCTCTACAATTGTTGCTGCCATCAACGGTTTTGAATTTCCAAGTTTGAGGTGTAGAAAGTGACAGTGAACATTACTGTCTGTG
>KB307555.1:50563-74547 GCA_000328365.1 Capitella teleta
TGATCGAGACATTCTCAATTTTTCCGCAGAAGACAAGTTGTTTCTCCGTCATGTACAACTTCTAATTTCTGTATTTTGATGAGTGATGGAAATACATATTTCAGTGATGAAGAATCTGAAATATTAAATTTTCTTTCAAAATAAATGAAATGAGTCAAATTATAGGAATTTACTTCAATATTAACAAGTTGATTCTGGATTGCCACAGGGAAATAAGGTTGACTTGCTGAATCACAGACAGAGACTGTTGTAAATTCGTAAGACCTTGCCTAGCTGTACGTACGGGAGTAATGCCATACACGCCAGAGATGTGTCATCATTCAAGTGTGTCATACAGGTGCCTGAAAAACAAAATCAAAAACAGAATATTAAATAAATTTTTATGGTTATAATTCATTCACAGTTATGATTGATTTCAAACTCAGGGTAACTTGAAAGGTAAGATATGCAGCTTGATTGTATTTCTTTTAATCAAGCCTCACCCTCGCCCCCTCTCCCCCCCCCAAAAAAAAACAAAAAAAAAAACAAAAACAAAAAAAAATATGATAATAATAATAGTAAATAAGGAACAAGTTTAATTACATTAAAAATGATGGTGTTTGAAATAAGAAAGGACGAACTAGGAGAATCTCTTATTCCTTCGATGAGACACTGTCGCAGAGAGGGGGTGTCCTCTCAGCTTCTATCAATATCAACTATATTATCGCCCATATAGCATGAATTCGTCACTTCAGACATCTAAAGACGGAATTTAGCTAGTTCTAACCATTTCCACGCCTTAAGAAATATAAAATCGATAGCGCTCATTGTTATATTCAAATTTCTTGTGTTATTAAATCCATGAAATGTTCAACTCACCTGAAATCTGTAAATTTCTCTTTTCTCAGCTGATTCGATCGCTGAGTGCACGCCATTGTAAAAGTTGCAGATGAGCGATAATAAGCAAAGTAGATCTGTCGTCTGCATGATTACCCAGAACCCCTTGCGAGTTATGACACAGTTCGGTCGGAGCGGCCAACTGAGTGTTACACAATGGGGGAGGGGATGCATGCAGTCTCGAAGTTGCGGGTCGCCTATAGCAAAGAAGGTCTAATACCTTTTTTGCCTATAGGCCTTAAAACTAGGAGTATGTAACTCCTAGCCTTAAAGTGAGCCGCGTATTGTTTGCTGTGCCTTAAGGCAAAGTTTAGCGGGAAGGGGGAGGGTAAGATTTCATTTCATGGTAATTCAATAATTGACACGGTCTTTGTCTTTGAATTGTTAACACGCCGTCGAGGGTTATATCTGAGTCTGTGGACTATTGAAATTGTTTCAACAGGTTTTGAAGACATGAAATGGGTCAAATACTGAAAATGGTTTTTCCACTATTCGGGTCAACTATTCGGATTAAAACACGAATAACGAAGCTTCGGCGGCACCCCACTATTCGCCGAATAACGAATAACAAACACGAATATTCGCCCAGTCTTACACCCCACAGCTACAAGGTTGATACCGGGTGATAGCCAGATGGGCTGGTTGGTATCTGCACATATCATTTGTTGTAAACAATGCAGGATTTCTAAAATAATGAACGCTTATTCAAATTCCACACAATCGCTCGCACCCGCACAATTCTCCTCCGCTTAATGATATGCAAATGATAAGCCGGACATTCTCCGTCATCCGCATCCCCAGTGTGTACTGGCTGGCTAAAATTATCTCATGGAAACGCTGATATAACACGAATGTTATGATTTGAGAGGATAATTTTTGTGGCAAAAAAAAAAAAAAAAAAAAAAAATTGTTATTGGCATTCCACGTGGTCAAGTGAGGTATGTGAAGTTTCCGAGATATACAATAAAGCAGTTACAAAACAAGGTCAGCATAGGTCAGCATAGGTCAGCATAAAACAACTTTGATCTGTCATCCCGAGTTGTGCCTTCTGAGGCTGATTTCTAGGCATTGCTCTTTTAAAACCAAGTCTTTTATTTGAATGCAGGTTGCACAAGGAGAGATCTTCAATCTGATTACTAAGTTCATAAATTATCATCACATCCCTAAGGTGTGTGCCATGCGTTGAGTCTAAGCATGAGTATATCACATATACATTTGCAGAGGTACAAGAAGTGTGGTGTTTTTGTCAGAGGAAGAACTCAGTGATTCGATAATAATTCCTTGGCCAAAGGTATGCGTTTCTTCTTTTATGCGTGACTGCGAACTCGAGCCATCAACTAAAGCCAGGAATCTTGGAGCCATCATTAACCATCACGCCACTATGACCGACCAGATGTGTCGCTCAGCCTACATGCAACTGCGCTGTCTAAGGAAGATCGAGCGTTTTGACAATCGCGAAGCCCTCGAGGCACTCGTCCATGCTTTCGTGACATCCAAACTGGACTAATGTAATTCCCTCTTCATTGGAATCCCGCAGTACCAACTCATTAGGCTGCAACGAGTGCAGAATTGTGCGGCGCGTCTGCTCACAGGTGCCAACCGTCGCGACCACATTTCCCCCATTCTACGAACGCTACATTGGCTCCCAGTGGAGCAAAGCATACGTTTCAATTCGGCCTGGTGATAGATATACTAAGCCGTAAGTACCTGTGCGACTTAGTTCATGTCAATGTGCCAAATCGAACACTTAGAACCAGCCATGAACTACATCTCCGCATTCCATTTACTCGGTCTCACCTCATCAAAACCTCATGTTTTAGTTATATTGAACCCTTCCTTTTTAATTCTTTGCCACCACATGTCAAGCATGCACGAACTGTTGATTTTTATTTTAACATCTTAAGACTCACCTTTTTTCTTGTATGTAATTTTATTTCGTATTAGCGTTTAGAGCAATATTTGGAATTTACGCTATTGAAAATAAATTTTCATCATTTTCAAATTTTCATCATATGCATGCGTGTAACTGTCCTGTTCAAATGACATTTTTGTTTGGTAACATCTCAGAGTTGTGTTGGTTAAATTTAGTATGCATCCTGTCCTTTTCACTCTGGTCTGCAATACAAAGAAGTGACAATAGCTAGAGCTGAGACCGATCCGTTTCCACTCCAATTTTCAAAGATCGAAGTATAATCGGGTCTCGTCGTGAAGCAATATAAAATTTGTATCTGACAAACTTAGAATTGCCGTATGGAATCACATGAGAAATGCCTCATAAGCATAGTTAGCAGCTCCCAATCACTATTAAATTTCAAGGGTGCTCTCTGAGAGATCTAATGCATCTGTTGCAGAGGTTTTATCAATTTTCATTGAGAATTGACGAAGCTGAAGAATGCCTTATCAAACCGCAACAAGTTTGAATCAAAATCTATATACTTAGAACTGATTTTGCACACGATGTGAACACGCCAGCACATCTTCACCATTTATCAATATAAATCAATGAATTTCACACATAACATGCATTAGATACCAACTAAATCACTTAGCAAATTTTACACTATTTGTGCAATGGAAACTATACATTTTGAGGGTTCTCCAGATGGCCTAAAACTTCTCTCTTTTTTTCCACTCATCTTTGATTCAAGCATAGTAATCGCTCCCAATCAGAGGCAATGCAATCCTGGTCTTTGAATATCGGCATAGACGTGCATATGTCAAAGATACATACACTGTCGTTTTGACAATGTTATTAAACTTTTTAAATGTTATCAAAACGGAGATAATCTGTCCATTTCTGTGTATTTTTTAATGGTATGTCAGCGCCAAACGTATGTTCGGTGTGTTTTAAAGCAAGTGTTGGTATTGTTTTGCTGTCCAGGGGTATATAGTAGCTTAGAGTATGTATAGGACGGTTGGTCTGGGCATTTAAGGGTTTAATTAAACTAAGAATTAACAAACTAAAACAACTATTGTTTCATGCTTAATGGATGTCTATTTTGATCTGAAAAATCAAATTATGGTTGGATCATGTCATATTCCTGTTAACCTGTTGAAGCTATAGTTTACAAGCTTTCATTTAACATAATAAACTATGGGTTTACTTTGTTCTTTAATGTTCGATAGTTTTGGCTGAAGAAATATATTATTTTCGTGTGTTTTGTGTACACTGAAACCGCAGGATCGCTCCCAAGTAGCGCGAGTAAGTTTCTGTGTTGTTATTCACTCAAGTTCTACTCAATGACACATAATAATTGGGTTATTTACAAACAAAGAGTAGTAGTAACTGTACAGTAATGTAGTAATATTACTGTGACTGTCACAGTCACAGGGAACACAGGGAGTCTTACCAGTGGGCTCTGGTTACATGAAATGCCTATGCAGCCTTCTAGACAGTGTATAATAATATCAAGGGAAGTCACTGATTTCTCAGAATAACAATAACAAAGCCCCGGAAGCTGCATTCCCCTCATGGGAGAGAGCGGAGGCTTCGGATCTGGCAAGATTATGAATAACGAAGTGAGTGCTCGCCACGCTCGGCCTTTTCCGTGGTACGGTAATAGTCATGACGCCCGTGCGTAATGTACGAATGTGTGATTTGTCACGTCTCCCTTCATGCCTTACTTCTTGTATGCACTCATTGGAGTGCATAATTTTGCATACTAGCCGTTATGACTTTTTCAAATGTTGATAACTAGATGGTTATGTAAGTTGTAGTCTTGCAGAGTATGTGCCACGCATACACCTCATGAAATCCTGCTTTTAAATGAATTTTCTCTAATTTCAAGAGCCTTGAAGCATTTAATTGTATAATTTATTATTATTTTGAATTAGTATATTCATTAAACTTTTTTGTGATCAAATTTGGCCAATTATGACGTTCTTTGACTGTTTCGTGGTAGAAATGCATATCTAGCTCATTGGCTGCGTAATTCTGCTGTAAATCATAAACTGAAGCATATACATATATATATACATATATATATATACATATATATATACATATATATACATATATATACATATATATACATAAATATACATATATATATATATATACATATATATAGTATAGCATCATGAACTAATATGGGTCGATTACGTTCATGTTTCCTTGATCATCAATTGCTTAATTGAAGCATTTCTTTATTCACATCTCTGATTGATTCTTGTTTTTTTTGTTTTTTTTGTTTGTTTTTTTTCCCCCAATTATAGCAAAAATAAAATTTTGGTTCTAACATGGAGTAGATACTTTTGGCCCACTCTGTATAATATACTCATAGAACTACATAATTTCAGACATTTCTTAGTTGTTGGCGGCCTCCTTTGATCAGTGACGTCTCCACTGCCAGCGTATATTAATATGGTTTTCCCGCTCACAAAGCAAGGAAAATGGTCTCCTGGCCTCCCTCCTTGATAGGATCGGTGTTGTGTAATAGACTGAGTAGTGTTTAGGGAAGATTGACCTTCTGCTATGTACTCCGAGCGGATGTTTAATGTGGCAACCGACAGAACCAACTAAGTAGAATTTGACATTTTTTGGAGTTATGTATTGTCAGGATAAATACGCGGTAGAATCCATCCATTCAAATAACCCGCCTCTCTGTTTATTTGAGTAAGTTTTGGAGCCAAGCTAATCCATCGCACCGACCGAACTGCGCTACGTGTCCTGTGCCATTAGGTAATGAAGGGGTTTTGTGGCAACTGCAAGGAATGACATGTCATTTTTCTGAATAATGCATCTACTTGAATCATCGGGGAATAAATTGTAGTCTCCCGCCACAAAGAGTGTGTGACTCATGTACTTTACCCCATTTTCTCGCTTTGTGTGTCCATCAGGTTAACATACCTGGACGATGTGCGTGCCGCTTCCGATATAACTCCGGGTGGATTTCTCGTGCTCATTAACATCTTCTTCAATGTCGTTTTCCATCTCATTCACTTCGTAGTTCGTTCACAGTATTAAATCTTATAACTTCATCAACTGAAGCTCAACTCTCTGAATACATGTGGCTAGTATTCTCATCACTTCATTACAGAGGCCGTCGGAATTGCAGCAAATTGAAGTCAGCATTCTCGAAGCAGACAGCGATAGCATACCTACTTGTGAAATCAAGGGCTTACAATGCTGGGATAAAATTAGCACATGCATTGCCAAATTACTGAACGTATTAATAATTCAACCAACCACTGTTTGCGATTATGTGCATGGAATTGTTAAAAATATTATCAAATGGATGCTACTTATTGGCGGATAATAACATCATAATAAAAAATTGCGCTATAAAAATTTACATATTATCATAAACGTTTGATATAGGAGTATCTTTCGTGGTTTTCCTGGAGTATATATTCACATGAGGACTTTTTTTTGTTCTTCCTTCATGGTGATTCATCGGGTTTCATTTGCAGAATTCTTTTTGATGTTTACACAACAACACATTCGTCTTGCTCGTCTTTCATATCGGATATGACAGCAATTTCGCCGAACTCAATTACTGATTTATGTTTAGTTTTGTCTAAGATTCGGGTGCCGCGGGGTCAACGACCAACAGGAATATGTCACTCGCTTTTAGGTTTTAAATGTCACAGTAATTAAGCACACCTGTTTTAACATGCATTCCCATTCGTTGTCTTTTTTGTTCGGAATGTTTTAACCTAACTTAATTATGTAACAGAAATATGGTCATTGACCTAAAGCGTGAAAGGCTTTAGGAATAAGAATGCCATTTTTATATTCCTGAACTTTGTCAACCGTCTGCGCAAAAATGGCGGTTTGTGGGGAATTGCAAGAAGACGTTTTGCCTCCGCCCACAGACCAAAGAAGACGAGGAAATGAGGGCGAACCCTGGATAGCAATATGAGACGAAAATGCACAGCGAGAAATTTTCTTTGAAAAGAGCGCAAATTGAAGACGGTGTCGATCGTTTTGCTGTTATTCGCAAGTTCGCGAATGTCTTCAGTTGGTGCCGCAAAGATAATCCGCATGAAGTGAACGAGTGCTTCACTCTCCAAACACGAACACAAGATTTGATAAAATTGAACATAATTAACCAAGATGAAAAAGGATACTGTCCTTAGCATCCCGATTTCCAATTCCAGTTGCATTCCGCTCATCTGGTTTTCCAGTTGGCGAGTCCTGAATCTGTCTGTCAGCAGCTTTGTTTTCTTTTTACTTTTTTTTTTCAATGAATTTCGCATCGAATTCGATATCGCACTATTTGAGAAACTGTCTGCATTGCATGCAAAAACATGCTCGAAACATGTTGGAATGGACAAGCCAGATGAGCCGCAGACGATTAATTAGCATCCATATAATTCCCTTTGATCAGCATGCGCTTCACTGCTTCATGATTGAGATGCAGGATTCAACAGGGAGCCTTTCAATGCATCGTTCGTCGTTGCGCAATTTCCGTGGCTGATCGAGACACGTTGCGGCAAACAAGACTCACTTTGAACAAAGAAGCTTTAACAAGAAGGCCAACTGCAATCGGTCACGTGAGCAGCACCTCACGCCCTCTGCTGGTGAAGCTCGAATGCGCTTTCAATGAGCGAACACTCGGAGCAATTAGCACTGCGAAGATGTCAGAGCGTCGTTATATTTGTCACGAAAAAGATACGAAAAAGAGCAAGTGATCTTCTGGCTATGAAGCCCAATGGGAAGCCTATGGATGCGATGATTACCAAGGACAAGTTTCAAGATCATTGTTTTACTTTTCCTGCTTATTAAAAGAGGTAAGTTTTTCAGTTCTTGAAAAAAAAAGTTGATTGTTTTGTTTTACTTGTCAAATCGGCCATTCGCCGTCAATTTTCATTGATTTCCCCGTGACCAGACTTCGTAAAAGTGTGTCAACACGCTGCTATTATAACTTGACTTGTTGTATTTACAAAGAATACAATCACTCAAAGATGTGATGTTTGGGTGCAGAACATCAGGCGAGATGACTGCAGCAGTCATTCGGAAGCAGCACAAGAGGCTGTGCAGCAAACAACGAGGAGTCACAGTTCATTGCTCCCTGACAATTCCCAGTGATAGCATAGTTACATGCATTTCACATCTTCTTGGGAAGCACTAGATATGTCAACTCTTTGTATGAACTGATATTGAAAGATGGATTTCGTTGACAGTGTTGGAAGGATGCAGGCAAAATAACCATAAGAGGTCCCTCACATAGCTCATCAAAATAATTGTTGTTTGTCAATTAATTTGATTTCAGAGAGTGTCTCCCGTTCCACTTCCTTTACAACTACTCAAGTGAATGTCGAGAAAGCCATGAAGGCATGGTTGAGAGGCGCCCCAGACCGTCAAGGAGGGAGGCAGCGACCGACCACGTCGAAAAGGCTGGCCTCTGAGGCTGCGCGCGCCGCAGAGGATGACCTCAGCAATTTTTTTTTTTTTTTTTTTTTTATTCTCTTCTCACTTGTCATTTTAATTAATAAAAAATGTGTGTATATATTTGAATTTTGCTTTATGTGTTGGATTTCTCTCATCCCCATGAGAGACCTATATATAATTTAAAGTTACAAAGCCTTTAACTTGAGTGAACAAGGCTGGTCGAGATTGATTAGCTGAAATGTAAACATTGCATTCGTGACCCATTACGTAACAACATGAATAGGAGTTAACCAGATTATGATTTAATCTGCTTGAAAATGAACGCCGGTAAATTGCCTTTTGGAAGGAGGACGTCCTGCATCACGGCGACCGCAGTCTTTGATCAGAGCAGATAACGATTATATAATCTCTTAAGCCTCTGCAGGACAGTGTCGACGCCACCATGTTTTCGGCATCGGGACTGCTGCACGGCCGCAGTGCAAGGTAGTAACGTCGGCATTACTTTTGTCCTCTTCCGGGCCGCTCTTAGCGTCCGAAATTGGCCAGCTTCAGGCCACCATTCAAATGTTTGCTGGGCAGCCTCGACCAATCAGCGAACTGCTTTCATATGGCTCCAAAGTAAGACAGCAGAAGTACAAATAAACAAGTATTTGAACTAAAAAGGTTGGCGTTAAGTGAAAGCATTTTATGAATATAAATTAATATAAGATCGAAGGACACTTAGTGAAGCATCATATAGCTGAAAATTACAATTGCAGTGCTAATGGCAGGTAGTATGACTTACATATTGTGAAAATAGTGATTTATGAGGTAGAGGAAGTGATTTGATCAAACAGATGGATCATGGCTAGGTGATAACATAAATGTATGTGGTGAACATGTAATGGCTAGATAATATGGAAGGCCAGAAGGGTCGTAACGTAGAATTAGTTCACGGAGCATTTAATTGCTCCGCGGAGCAATGAATTGATCCCCGGACTAATTCGAATTAGTCCGCGGAACAATTCCCGCGGGCTCTCATTGGCTGGCGTAGCGCCCCTCCCTCCACGTGCTCTGAAATGATCCGCGCACTAATTCCAACCAATCACAGAGGCCGTGACAGGATTTATGTTTTGTTTTCACCTTCTTTCAGTTCGCTACAATGATAATGCCGAGTCTGCGAGGCATCGGAAATTTTATAGTTGTTTGACTTGTTTCTTTGTGTTAGTCTGCAATTAAGTTGTCAGAAATTGTCAGGTTATCAGCAGCTGATAGCCAGATAGCTAGCATGGCCGCAAATCCGGTGGTATTTATCCAAGGTGTTCGCCGCGAAGTTGATCTGTGCGTCAACATTTTACTTGCTGGAGGTGCCGCCGCTGACAACTCGAATGTTATACCAAGGTACGTAAATCAAAGCAAACTATCGATTATAACAATGTACTGATTTGACCAAATTGCTACCATCCATCATCCATGCTACCATCTGACCATGTAGACTTGAAAGTCTAGAGAGAAATCTTGTCAGAGCAAATGGTTCTCTGTTGCCTGCTAACATTGCTGACGCATTGCTGATGAATATTCAGACCCTCTTACGAGAAGCTCGCCTCCAACGGCGTCCTGTGGCCCCAGGTTAGTTACTATCCCGGTAGTTTGTTGAATATATTTTATTAATGCATGATAACCTTTATTATCTTATAGATAGCACAGGCTATGCTGCTTCAAGAGTGCCTGATGGAGCTAGCCATGCTCCACGGTACAACATCACCAGAGAGCAGTTGGAATTTCTGGTGAATCTGCGATTCACAACACCACAGATGACCTCAATTCTCCAAGTGTCATCATTAGTGGTGAAAAGAAGATTACGGTGAGTAGATCGACATAATATACTGGTATGTATTAGTAAAGTGCATCCAATACAATTGTTGAATTAGAATTGTTTGCTTGGGCCTACTTATTTTATTTCCAAAAAAATCTGACAGGGAGTGGGATCTTCAGCATAAAAAACAATACAGCACCATGCCTGACAATGAACTGGATTCATCCGTGAGCGCTGCCATCGGACAGAATTCGAATTTGGGCAGCAACAGCATTCGAGCACGTCTCTATATAAGTAAGAGATGAACGATAATTTATTATCAAGGTACATTAATTTTTATTCTCAACTAATAGGCCCTAGTATGTTTACAGTTTTGTCTCTAAAGGGAACGCACCCTCTAATGAGCGCGCGCCCCAGCCTTTTTACAGAACAAGCAACTTTTCACTTCTAATGACCGCACACCCCTTGGTCTGCCTTTCACCATGTCGAGCTTATCTCTTGAACGGTCAAAGTGTCAATCAATGCACCCTGACGCCACCGTGACACCCAACAGGCGACAGCGCGTTTACAGCAGCATGAGTGATTCGCTTCTTATCTCCCCTGCTGCTCCACCGCAGCTACATGTGTACATGTACTAGTATCCCAACAATTACGCTACCAGCGGAATTTAAGCTGAAGTCCGAAGCTAACCGTCCAGCGATCCTTACTAGTAGGGAATAAAAAGGTTTGCAACTGGTCAGTTTTATTGATCGATAGTGATGATGTAACGCATGGAGGATAATTATGTAACTACACTAGTCCGTTTCAATGTCCCGATCCTCATACACATCTCCGCATGTCTTTTCCGATTTGGATGATGAGCCAAATTCAAATTGAGCGATTGCCATGTTCTGCATGTGTGAGCCTGAATAATTTTTATATACTCCCGAAGATTTAAGAGACTGACTGCAGGCAGAAACTCACAAGCAATTAAGCGGGAGCACGTGGCAGTACAAGGCAGCGGCTGCATTTGCGCGCAGGGGATGGGAAGGGGTAGGAGCTAGGCAGGCAGAGGGCTGCGCGCATGACTAGTATCAATTAGAGGCTAGTGAATGGATGTGCAGGTACATGACATTGTTACTTGTATTGTACCAGATGGATGCCTTGAAATGCTGAATTCTTAGATTTTGATTGATTTTGACATGGAATAGCTGAATACTTTGTACTTTTGCAGCGTGCAAGAATCAGATCAAGCATGAATCGTGTGGATCCAGGTGGTGCAGCAATGCGGGCCGTTGCTGCTAGGCGCCTACAGCGGCGTGTGTACTGTGTACCAGGACCCAACTCACTATGGCATATTGATGGGTATCACAAACTGAACAGGTATAAACATGCAATGAATTTCAAAATTGTGTGACGTCTTTCCTCTATCCTCAATAGTATCAGTATTAAACATGTAACGTGACATAATTTCTAAACACCCAAAGCATTAATACAGTATATCATTGCATTCCTTTTTTCCAGATGGGAATTCGTTGTTCATGGCGCCATTGATGGTCACTCCCGCGTGATAACGTTTCTGGTTGCATCATGCAACAATCGCGCATCGACGGTGTTACAGCTCTTCCAGTCAGCTGCACGGACCTTTGGCTTGCCGTCCTGGGTTCGAACAGACCAGGGTGGTGAAAATGTTGAAGTGACTGCATTCATGGAAGAGTGTAGAGGAACTGGAAGAGGAAGTAGCCTGATTGAGCGTGCACAACCAGAGGATTGAGCGCCTCTGGCGTGATATCTGGCCTGGCTGCTGTGGCCACTTTCATGAATTCGTTCATGAAATGGAAACTGCGCTGCAGCATGGTGGGCATGGTTGTTTAAACGTGGACAATCCAGTGCACTTATGGAGCCTTTAATGGGTATGTCTTCCCAGAATCAACCATGCTCTGCAAGGGTTTGTTGGTCAGTGGAACAACCACGGATTGCGTACAGCTGGCTGCATGACCCCTCTTCAAATTTTCACAAGAGACTCTCTTGCGCAGTGTCACAGCTCGCTTACAGCCATGCAGAGTATGTTCAGGGGGAATAGTCCAACAGTTACAGCACCTGCAGTGCCCTATAGATCAGCACCAGCAATGGACCTCTTTTCCGAAGCTCAGCTGCAGGGTTTGAATGTTGATCCTCTAGCTGATGATGGTCAGCAGGGTCGTCAACATATCCGCCAGGTGCTGCACTACCTCTCAACTCTGAGACAGGAAGACACACATTAAATGAAACTTTAGTTGAAACTAAAGATAAATTAGGAAAGCACAATAATAAGTTTGGAAACATTTCATACTCATGCTTTACTGCATTTGTAAATGTGTCAGGTTTGCATTCACTTCTCCAATGACAATAAGACCAAAGCTTGTTACCAGTTCACATGTCTCGGTTCTCAACAGTTTTATGTTTAATATTGCTCACTTTACATGATTGAATGCAAGAATATGAATACATGAGTGTAGTAAGTCATTTTCCAGTCAACAATTAGTGAAATGTTGTATGTTCACTCTTCAAGTAGTGTAGTACATGGTTATAATTTTTCAACCGTGACACATTCATGTTAGATAGTATACATTCATTCTCCATGTTCAATGCTCTAGTATTCAACAGTTGGGAAAATAACCATTTATTTGCATGTATAGCAGAATGACCAATCCTACAACTTGAACTTTGTGCATCTTTTCAAAACTACGAGACATGATGTCCATTTTCCAGTAAGGAGTAGTAGGGGAAACAGCCTATACTGGTGTTGAGCCTTGATTAATGACACTAAATTCTGTGCCGTTTTGTGAAAATGTATAAGCATCTGTAAATTAATAAACTCTTCAAATTCTCTGACTAAGGGGGCTTTGACTAAATGTTCTTCTATAAGTACGTACACATTGATCGGTTGGTTTATGTTGAATTAATATGGCACTGGATGCAACAAGTCATGAGAAGAGAATCTTGTGTACCAGGTAACCATGATATCCTTGAAAGTTTAAATGACATGAATAATAAGTACAACATAAACATCTATTGTATTCTGTACATCATTATTCAGAGAAATGATGCTCCATTGCATGAAAGTGATGGGACCAGGAAGCCCAAAAAGAAAAACAGATCGATCATCTTGAGCCATGCACATGCTATATAATCCTTTACCTCTAAAAGTCAGTAAAGCATTTCTGACTGTCAAGGGTGCAGATGAAATTCTCCTTGAATTTCTTGTAAGTTCTCAGAAGAGGCAATCTGAGATTAAACGAACAAGTGTTCGCATGAGGATAATCGGCTGAGCAGTCTTCCACGTGATGGGAAAATGAGACTGCGCAAGCCTGTAGAAACAAAGGCGGTATCCGGTCCATACCCGTCATAAATTGAAGGAGCTCAGGAAGTCGCCCATCAGCTGAAATAAAGAATTACATATACTAAGATAAATTACGAAAATTGCTAAGTGAATAAGCAACCTGCAAGACTTGAAATGGAATACATGTAAACCAAAGGAAAAAAATGGAAGTTGAGATTTAAGCACACGTAGAACTGTTAATCACATTACTGACCTTCCATATCACGAAGAAAAGTCTTAAAGTGACCGATGGCTTTCTTCTCAGAGAGGAAACGCTGAGAGCCCTCTTGGGAACGGCTGGGTACATACAGCCGTTCCAAATCCTCTGCCCTGAGTGGCTGAGGATTTGAGACGAATGCCTCCTCGAAAGCGACTGGATGCTTCTTGATGGCGCCAAGAACTCCCAGCATCTCAAGTCCTTCACACAACCTGAAAAGTCAATCAATAATAATATGCTCAGACAAATACATTAAAAGTGCAAAATATCTCAAGATTATCTCAAAATCAATTATTTTGAAGAAAAAAAATCCTCAAAACGATTCAATTTGATTTGATTCAGAGCTTATAATTATGTCAAATACAACACTAAATGCATACATGAATGCTTGCAACTCACTGGGCCAAGGGGGCTCTAATTGTGTCACAAAGAAGCATGCGACAAACTGCTTTCACAAGACGCAGCTTGTGTTCCACAGAACGCCTGAGGACTGTCGCACCTGCGACATCAATGATGTCCTCCATCTGGTCGCAGGCTCTGGCATAGGAGGCATCATCTGTGGCAGACTGGATCTGAGCAATAAAGTCAACACAAATCGAAATGGTTGGTGAAACAGAGAGGTACATTGAACAGGAAACTAACCTCTTCGAGTTTAGAGCGCAAGTCATTCTCCAGCACATTTACAACTTCAAATGGAATGGCTTCTGGACCACTCACGATGGCTGCATAAAGTGTTTTGCAGAAAAATTGAAGTCCTGGACCCTCATGCACCAGAAAATGGGCAATCATTCGGCCAGCACTCAGGTAATGCTGGTCCTCAAATGCTGTGGGTAAGTGAAGTGGTTCAATGAGTTGAAATTTAAGCAAATCATAGCAACAAATTCAAATTATATTTACATACAGACCAAATTAAAAAGTGCAAGCATCAAGTAGAAATGGCAAATGAAGGGTAAGGGTACATCATTTAATCAACAATCTTGATGATGATTAAAGAATGCTTAAGACAAGAGTCTCAACTTTGTAGAGTATACAACACAATCAGGATACATGCCTACAGATTCCATGCGGATCATCTTTCTGTCATCTTCTCTGTTGAACATCACTGAATCACGAATCTGGCGAAGAGCCAGAGTCATGAACTCCCGTCGAAGACACCCCGTGTCAATTCCAGGCTCCTCAAGGAATTTGACACTCAGAGGAGCCTCTGGTCGGAAGGTCGACCGAGCAAAAGCTGGCCTAGCCAGGTCGAGAATGTCATCTCGATCGACATCGATAATGTTTGGTGGTGTAGAGGGTGCGTTGGCAGCAGCCCGGACCTCCAAAAGGACATCATAAAGGGCAAAAGAGTTGTAAACAAGTAGAACATACATGTATAATTTTATAATCAATTGAAGTTTCTAAAGTTAGAGAAGATCTGACAGAGAAGGGCTTGTAATATGGACAAAATACCAAAAGGGCAGTAACTATACCAGGCAAAATACATTGTTAGAGGTAATAGGAGGAACTGACGTTTCTGAATGTCTTGGAAAATCGACTTCTCCTGAAGACGTAAGGTCGTCAGAGAGAGCAGAAACCTGTAAGAATGAAAGAGAGGTGAGACCTATTTTGTACTGTTGGTTGAATCATTGTGCAGTGTAAATACAGTGAATATGGAATGCATTTTGTTATTAGCTAATTATCTTTCAAGTAAACAAACAAATGTACATATACATACATCATCACTTTGAGCAGGCACATCCGGATTGTCATCATGCTCCACGACACCCAAGAGACCAGGGACCTGTTTGAAGAAGGAATGAATTTGGTTCAGATAGCTGATCAACTTTCAGTCAAGTTGAAGTAACAAAGTTGAAATAATAAAAGTGTAGATCCCCACAGATACTAACATCATCACTTTGAGCAGGCACGCCCGGATTATTTTTACAGTCCATGACATGATTGACATCCAAGAGACCAGGGGTCTGTAAAAAGAAGAAATGCATTTTGTTCTGATAGCTACCGTAATTGACTCTCAATCAAGGTAAAAATGTGTAGATATGCATATAATATACTTACATCATCACTTTGAGCAGGCACATCCAGATCGTTTTCACAGTCCATGACAGGATTGACATCCAAGAGACCAGGGGCCTGTTAGAAGAAGAGATGCATTTTGTTCAGATAGCTAATCAACTTCCAGGCATGTTGAAAAAACAATTTAATGTGTAGATCTGCAAATATACATACATCCAGTAGAACCTCGATGTATCGAACGTCCATCCCTCGAATGTCTCCCTGTGTCGAAGTGTTTTCGAAGTCCCAACGATTCTCCTATACTTTACTATTAGCATTAACATCCGTTCCTCGAACGTCTCATTCTCGAATTTATCCTTGTGTCGAAGTGTTTTCGAAGTCCCCGAGACATATTTTCGATCTGTAGCTCGAAGTCGAAAAATTCGATGAGCATATTCCTCAATTTGGTAACTTCAAAGAGAGAGAGAGATAGTCAGTTGTTTACAAAGCATCAAAACATCCCCGCCCCCCACAAAGCAGTCGGCAGCCTTATTTCTCCTCTGTTTAAGCCGCGACCAGAGCTTTGATTGACTGACTCCAAAGATCAACGGACAGTGAATCTCAACTAAGCTATAAGGCATTGTTGTTAGTGTATTGTGATGCTCTTTGATGAATGACCGACAAAAGACCGCGACCAGAGCTTGGCTGACTCTTAAAATCAATAGACCGTGGATATCGACTAAGGCATTGTTGTTAATGTGCTTGTGATCTGAGATACTCTATTCAAGATAGAGAATTGATAGAGAATCTTTGCTTGTGATGATATTTAATGAATTGTTGACAAAAGACCGCCCCCATTCGAAGCTACAGTTCATTAAAGAAATCCAGCCTTAGATCTACACGTTGATAAATATTTGTTAATTAAAAGTTTCAATCTCAATTTCTCCTAGTCAATTCTTTGGTCTAGATTTCTCGTAAGTCATGAGATCACCGATCATAGTTTATGAGTTCATAACGCATACAGTTAATCATAACGTCAGAGCACGGTTTGGAATCATAACGGTCATATCATAACGGCCTCGATCTTTCCGTCGAAGTATCCTTGAGTCGAAGTATTTGAGCTAACCCCACGAACTCCGACACATCGAGGTTTTACTGTACATCATCACTCTGAGCAGGGACGTCCGGGTAGCTATTATAGTCAAGGAGATCCAAGAGACCAGGGGACTGTTTGAAAAGGGGATGCAGGATAGCTCAGTGGGTTAAACCGCTGACTACAATCCAATGCCGACCGTGGGGGTCGAGGTCCCGGGTTCGAGACCCGATCAGGCCACGTGCGTTATGATTGTGAATTATAATTGTAATCCGTTATAATTGTAATTCTTCGGTGACTCTGCAGTGCTGCTCAACTGCGTAACAAGGCCGGGCGCTGTGTACTACTGTCTATGGTTGTATGCAGGATAAAGAACCCTTGGGATTTATCGATAAGAGTAGGGGGAAACCCCGGTCCCAGGCCTTCTGTTCTGGCGCCCGTATCATCCGATCGGATTGGGTGGAGCCGTAAAACCCCATCAATCAATCAATCAAAAGGGGATGCATTTTGTCGATAGTTAACTTATATAGTAAAGGTAAAATAATAAATTTGTAAATCAGCATAAATACTTACATTATTCCCTTGTGGAGGCACTGTCGAGAGGTCACGTTTATCAACATCTAAGACACCGGATGACTGTGTGTTGAGTGTTCAAATTTTTATAAACAACTGACATTCTGACACAGGTTATATATCCATTTCAGATATCGTAGACCACCGTTTGGAAGCCGAGGCTTCAATTTTTTTCAGCCATGCCAAAGGGGAAGCTTGTAAATGAGGGGGGCTTGTAATTGAGCAGAAGCTTCAAAACGGTGATGTACAGGATTGAATAAATCTTTTTGCATCATTCATTCTGTTAAAACGGCTTTGAATATTGAGAAACTGAATAAAATATTATGATAGCTACAGTATATTACCTGGGAATTTTGTTCGGGAGGCTGAGCCCTATCCGTGGTATGATCTGATGACTAAAAATATAGAAAAATGATTTTCAAACATTAAAGTTGAAGCTTCAATTACAGAAAAATACCTTGATTCTCACATAAAAGCTTGATTTCCCCAAACATCTAGATTGCTGAATCTCTGATGGGGTGCGATGAGGCAAGGGGGTGAGGATTCTGTTACTGGCATGAGGTGCACGCAAAAACTCTAAGTCATGCCCTTGCAGGGCAGGGCACTCTTCCTGCAGAAATGTGATCAGTTCCTGTTCCGACCATGCAGACGGATAGGAAACCTTTTTCCATCATTCAATTTTCCTGAAAACAAGAATAATATACTGTCAATAGAATCAGTTGGTGGACTCCGCACACTAAAATGTATATATTATATTCCATACATTTTTCCATGTGATATTCTGATTTCTCTCCTTCTATGTTGCGTGTATTATCATAATGGATTGAGAAATTACATTGTATTACTATTATCATTAAATATGCTTGCATGGCCATGATAGGTTTCTAATTCTTTCGTATAGTGTATACCAGTAAGCTCTAGATAATAATTTAATACATCCACTTACCAAATCCGCGACCTTGTAGTGATGGCAGGGTCCGGGGGTGTAATGGCTCTTATTTCGGATGGTAAGGCAACAATTACTGCTGATAAATAGTTGCCAAACTTCGGGCCACGCTTAGAGGGAGCTGACTGAGAAGGACGTCTTCTCTGCCTACCCAGATGTGGGGTTTCAAATCTGCAATGCAGGAACAGTTGAGGCATCTCAAAGTTTCATGCAAATGAAAAAAACCCACATCTTTGAAAATCTCATAAGCACTGTCACATCAAACTACACTCTTGAGGGAGTCACCAACTTCAACTTGGCATCAACAACTAACAACAACTATCCAATATGACCCCATCATGGGGAATATATATACCACAGACCTATATGCAGTGTGGGTAGCTAGGCTACAATATTCAATTCATAAGAATTGAATTAAGGCCTATATAATATAGACTGCGTATAGCCTGTCGTGCAGTGGATGGTTGTTAAGATTGCTATTTGCACTAATTACCACTGCTTACATAATTATGATATTGCTACCAAACTCTTGTACATAATTCTGTTTTCAATTATTATTATTATTATCGCACTTATTTATCGTTATGTTTAATAGAATGGTTCAATAACTTTTTATCCAACAGCTAGCCTGTTGATCAAGTAATTTGCTAGTACAGTCCTCTGGTACCAATTGATGCAAGTTTCTGTGCAAGTATTGCATAGAGATGAACAGGTAAATAAAATAGTATAATTATTGACAATATTAATTGTCACGTTGTGTTGTGACTAGTGCTCAGTGAGACTATAAGTACGAGTATAAGTAACAAGGTAACAGCCTGTCACTATACAGTAAACTAGTTGTTTCATTAGACTATATCATATATCATCCTAGACTGATAAGACGCGGTCGATAGACGACTGTCACTGTCTAGACTAGTCGTATTTATAATTAACTTAGTTGATACTATTACTAGCTACTATATACTAGTCGAGAAACCAGCCCCTTCTTTCAATTATTTTTATTCATTTATCGGTTATAACATGGAGACTGACAGGAGGAGGTACCCTATTACATGTTTATAGTACATGTATAAACATTATAGTCTAGTACCAGAGTACGTACTGTCTAGACTACAGTCTCGAGTCGAGTCTAACCCAGAAATCAGAATCTAGATGAATGTGAGACCAGGAGACACTAAACGCATCTGAAAATAATAAGCATGAACAATTTACCAGGCATATCAGGCGGAAAAATATAATAAATCTCACCTTGTCAAATTTGTGGTGAAATCTGTCGATAAATCTGCGTTGGTTAAGATGCTATGAACATTTTGCTGACGCGAACGCAGCCTTTCTTCGCCGGTAGAGTCCATGACTACTACTATCATGAGTTTCGCTTTCGCTGCTCTCGGTCTGCGATTGGTTGGCATAAATTATAACGCACATCATTATTTGTTGCCATTGGGGCTGAGTGGCGGGAACACCGCCAATACAAGGCGCAAGCCGATTGGCTGCATGGCAAACCAATGATAGCGGAGCAGTACTTTGAATGTGCTCCGCGGAGCAATTAAATGCTCCGTGAACTAATTCCAAATTGCTTCGCAGAGCAATTAAATGCTCCGTGAACTAATTCTGGGTTATGACCCTTCTGGCTTTCCATAAAATAATACCAAGGTACGTAAAAAGAACGATTATGAAAATATAAAATATACATGAAAAAAAATATATATATATAAAATATATATAATATATATAAAATTAATCGACAACGCACGGTTTACTCCACTGAGAAAAATATCAAAATAAAATAAATTAAATTAAAAATTAAAAAATCAATAATTTATGCAATTAATTGCATTAGTTGCCATCAAGACCTTGAAATTAGTTTTAATTAATTAAAACTCCGGATTTAGTAAGATGTATATGTTAGGAGTATACTGTGGAAATTTCAATGCAACAATTTGCATAACAACTGAAACATATTCTGTAATAACATGAATCGATTCCGATTCCCGATTCGTAAAACAGAAAAACGTCACCAATAGAAGTAAAATTTGGTTTGAAAAGGGTAAATATATTCTCATTTCTGATGCTAATAGTCATAACGTGTGAGAAAATGATTTGCAGATCCGCGTTTGGTATACCATAATGACTGACCTAAATATCTAGTAAAAAAGTACGTCAGCTTTCGAAAATTACTTGATTGATCAATTTATGGTATAAAATGATGCATTCAACAACTCAGATGATCAGTTTGATGCGTTTGAAGTACTAAGAACTTCTCTGCAGATATACTCGATCGCACCCTGTAATGGAGATAATAGGGAACTCTATTTCGCTTTATTTTGCTCTATTTCGTTGTTTCGTCAGACCTGCATGCTGTGGTGTAACAGTGCGAAGGCGTATTGACATAATTTGACGATTCTGATTGGAAGAAATTTCGAGGAAGTTGGTCTATCCAAACGCGAGTCGAAAAAGTGTGTCCGAAGTGATATCAAAAATCTGTACTTCTATTAGGTAAATTATTAAGACTCCCTTCAAGTGCATTGTTGTATAACTTGTATATAATATTATGCAATATGTTATGCAAGCCCATTCTCGCGACTCATCTTTTACTGACTGTAAACAAAACTGGAGAAATTATTATTTATATTTCATCCACCAGTGAACATAAATCCGCCCATATCCCGCAAGAGATGTTGGGAAACAGTTCGGTCTTATTGGCTCCTTTGGCGAAACCACACAGTGCTCCGCGAGACTGAACGATGTGACACACACAGCAGTTCAGAATTGTTCATAAGAACTTTTACTTTTCTCGGATCGTTATCTAATTTGTGTTTATCTTCTGAACCAAGAATCATAACGCATAATATCATAACGCATAATAAAATCATAAATGAAGCCCAAATGAGTTGTTCTGTTATGTAACTGAGGATTCAAGATGACCCTCGATGACGTCTTGTGAAAAGAGGATTATCAAATCAAAAATGCAGTTTAATTTTTATATCAAGATTTTCCCATGTTTTCAAACAATTTTGAATTCAATTCTGACATGAAGTTGTTGTGCCCGTTTGCAAAAACTCTGTTAAGCGACTTGTGTATTTGTTATTTCGTTTATTCCATTTCGCCTATTTAAGTCCGTCGAGCGAAATTTCAGTCGGAATCTCGTCCCAATTCTCTCGAAGTGTGATGTTGAACTGCATGCGAGGGTAAGGTTCAGGGCAGCACGGGTAGTACGTGGTCTGCAGCTCAGCAGCCGTTCCCACGACACTGGCGCCAGGCAGTTCGATGAAATCAAAGAGGTCGATTTCCTGTTTGTTCTCATAGTTGTCCAATGCAACGTGAAAGCCGTCCCAGACCCAGGAGTGCGCAGTAAAGGGGCAGTTATAGTCACCATTGTCTTGCCTGTAACACCTCAATTTCATCTTAATCGGTGGAATATAAAGCACAGTTCCTGTCGAATACACCACGGTTTGTACGTCCTTCCGGGAAAACTCAAATCTACAACAGTCGGATGATAAGCATGGATCCCTGGGTGCAATGTTTATGCGGACTTACGCTTCTTCGACTACCAAATCAGGTCGCCAGACGGAGTTGGAAGACGTTCTGGTCGAAAAAACGCTGAATTCTTCGGGGTCCCACTTCAGGCGGAAATCATCCCACACCTTTAATGTATGATTTGTGTATCGATGTACGGGTGAAAGGTCACAGTGCTCACCTGTCGCTCCCACAGGTGGAACACTGCATCAGTGTAGTCTTGGTTATTCGGTTTGAACTCTTCGATCTGAAACAAAGCCAAGCCATATTGAACTGTCACCGGTCGAAGGGAGCCATTGTTGTTCCCGGTCACTGGGGGAAGGTCGAAGGCATTCTCCTCTCCTGCTTTCGCAATGAACTTGGCCAGCTTCTGTAAGTCATTCTAAACATTGGATAAAATATTTGAAACATATTCGACGATATTTCAATATCATACTCACAAGTACTGTTCCACCAGAGAACACACTAGCAGTCGCTGCACAGAGGAGAAGAACTAGTATCAGCTGACTAGCCATGACTTCATGCTGCATGTAAATAGCAGCTTCTTGTTATATACACTGCATCCTTCCTCCACCAAGTGCTGAACTCTACATACGAAAACTGGGGGAAAAATAAATAAATAAATAGGACGCATCATACCACCGCGTAATTGGTCAAAATTGGTGAAAAGTGGTTCAAATTTGTGGTCGTGCATCTCTCCTTGCATATATTACTTTGGAAGCGAGATTATGCTGACAATGATGACTGCAATCGAACTACAGCACTTTTGTTTTGCACTTTTTACAAACTTTTGATGTTATTTTCTTGAGTGAAGTCCACTCAACAGCACCCATCGAGATAGCTAGGTACACAAGCTATCGTGGCCAAGGAGAAAATATGCACCGAGGCGGTTGCACATTGTTGATCAGACACAGAAAAAGAAATACATTGTCAAAGTAGACATACCTGACCCTGAATGCATTAAATTATGATGAAGTTACAGATTTGCCAAAAAACCACCTTTGTTTCATGTTACATTGCCCCAAGTGACTCACCGTACCACTCATTTGCTCCACTTAGTGAAATACAAGAGAGAGTAAGTGAGAATGATGATGAAAAATTCATCCTGATTGGAGACCTCAATGCCCGATTAGGAAATGAGCGCACAGCATTCATTGAAGGAAAGAATTTCCCCATGCCCACCCACTATGCTCCCTCACCGGACCCTGTTACATCAACCAATGTTAATGCCCGGTATGCAATTGGAAACCTACGCGACTCCTTTGTCCTCCTGAACGGACAATGCTCTGGCAGTGCAACCCACAAGACAGCATTGACCTTTCGACAAAGAAGTAGATGGCTATCAGAACTAGATACTTTGTTTGCATCATCAGAATTACTTCCCTTGATAAGCGACTTCGAAATTCACCAAAGACTGGATCTTCCCTCAGATCACGTCCAAAGTAGCTGCTGTATAGCTCTCAACAGACTTGAGCGTAGCAGGAACATGCAGCCGTTAGTGGACAGAGCAGAGGAACTCGGCAGACCATCAACACAGCAAGATCCGTCGAACAACGTATCCCTGTACCAAAGAAGAATGATAAAGATGTCGCAAATCGACCCCCAGTTAGCAGCAGAGGCACTGAACACCATCTCTCCTCCGAACCTTACTTTAGACGACACAGACACCATTGTGGATGAAGTCAATAACATGTTGTACAACATAGCATCCAATGCGAGAATTACAACTTCACCAGCAGAAGACCGATGCAGATGTCAGATGGAAGGATCTCCTTGAGAACAACGATTCACGCACATTGTGGAAAGCTGTGAATTGGAACGGATCCACAGCAAGTCCTGAAAAAGAAGATACGACTATGCATTTTGAGTACATTTTGAAGAACTTCTGAATCCGGCCAATGAACAGACAAATTTCTTAAGCGACTTTCAAAATTATCCTGTCCACTTATCTTCTACTGATGATCCCATTCGACCTAGCGAAGTCCTGGAAGCAACACAAACCTTAAAGACCTCGAAGAGTGGTAGACCATAGGGTATTCCCCCCGGACTTCTTCGACTACTCCCAGATTTTATTCCTCGCAAAATTGTTTTCGTCTCTCCTCCTTACGGGCACATACCCTGGATCATGGTGCTTCACAAAGCTAGTCGTTCTTTTCAAGAAAGGATCCAGAAAAATGTGTGGTAACTACAGAGGGATTTCTCTCATGGACTCCCTCGCAAAACTTTATGATGTCATTCTTAACAAACGTTTATCCTTGTGGTTTAAACCTGATAGAGAGCAAGCCGAATCACAACCCAGA
>KB307555.1:82593-96736 GCA_000328365.1 Capitella teleta
AAACTGATAGAGAGCTGCATAGGTGTTTCATGGAACCAGAGCACACTGGTAAGACATCCTGTGGAACCCCTTCATCGCTGCACTACACCATTCAGTGATTGCCATCTGACAAATAGCCAGCAACCGCTTGTGTGGAAAGGTTAACTCAACTGAATTATATGCTTACCAGTCCGTCAAATCTTTAAGCATTCCAACAGAGGGGCATCACTAGGCCCAAAGCCTCTAGGTCATAGTTTTTCTCACAACGTCCAATCAGGACCTTTCAATGGCATTATGACTTTGCTTCCTTCTCTATATAATGTGAACTGATGATGCATTATAAATGCTGATTGTTCATATCTATGCATTAGTTATGCATTACTTACTACGAGTATGGCCCTCATAGTTACTTGTAACACGTGAAGAAAGTAAAACATTGTGTTGTTACTGTAACAACTGTTGTATAATAATTATCATGTGATTGATGTTTTACTTAATGGCAAAATGCTGCATTTATAGTGTTAAGACTTTTAAGTATAACATCAATCTTCAAAAATACTTGTCAAACTTCAAATTAAAAAAGTAGTTATTAATAAACTGCAACTTCCAACATTACATTGTCGTTAGTTTGTTATTTTTGATGCCACTGAGTGACTGACTGAATGATTCAGGTTTGAACTGGAATATATAATTCGCTGGACCGTTATATATGCCGTATATTTCGATTGTCAATTCAATTAAAGAGTCTGTGATTGTCACCGAGACTGAATAACAGTGAGCATGAGACATTTCACTGAAGTTCAACTTTATTCAACATTGTTTACGTTCTCGTCAGCTGAGTGAGCGCACATGCATGAGTTGGAATTACACAGGTTTAGCTGTTTACAGTGAATGATATCTCCCAAAATCCTATCACAAGTGTCGGGGAATGATTTGTGGATGGATACCTTTGAATCAAGCATGGTGCTTATCCATGTGGATCTTGTCGATATCCATGTGGGTCACATGGGTATCGACAAGTGCCGGCGAAGAGCTCTAGATCCAGTGGCATGGCAGAAGCTCAAGAAGACCGAAGAATCCAATCAAGATATTTGTCAGGCTCTATTGACATTAGGGGGGGGGGGGCACCGAATAGCACAGTGGGTTAAACCGCTGTCTGCAATCCCATGCCGACCGTGGGGGTCGAGGTCCCAGGTTCAAGACCCGGTCGGGCCACGGGCGTTATGATTGTGAATTATAATTGTAATTCGTTATAATTGTAATTCTTCGGTGACTCTGCAGTGCTGCCCAACTGCGTAACAAGGCCGGGCGCTGTGTACTACTGTCTATGGTGGTATGCAGGATAAAGAACCCTTGGGATTTATTGATAAGAGTAGGGGGAAACCCCGATCCCGGGTATTCTGTTCTGGCGCCCGTATCACCCGAATGGGTTGCATGATGGAGTCGTAAAACCCCATCACTCGCTCACTCACTCTATTGACATTACGAAACACACCCTAACCGCATCATCAAAATCTCCTGCGCAACTTCTGATGCGGCGTCACCTCAATGAACCTCTATTCGCCCACCCATCTGCCCTGAACAAGGACGATTGCTATGCTGATGTCGATGTCGAGGTCTAACTGAAAAGCCGAGAGCTCCAACAAGCTAATTTCCACCGTCGGTGTAGACCGCTGGCAGAGTTGCCGGTAGGAACGCCAGTGAGAATCCAGGACCAAACCAGTAAGGACTAGGGCACCAAGGCCGTTGTCACTGATCATGTGGGCCCCCGCAGCTACCAACTGAAGACCGACATCGGTTCTCTGCTGCGGCGAAACCGGCTGCACATCAAAGCCAGTGCAGAGTGCGATGCACCGGCAGAAGCTCATTCAAAATATGCTTTTTACTTGATTTCTTTGCATAAATGGGCGCAGAATGACATGGTCAATCCATACATATGGTACTTGTGTTTTGGAAAACTTGATACATTTGAGCAAATTTTAGAGTTTTTGTTTTTAACATGGAGTAGATAGATTACTTTTGGCCCCCTCTGTATACTATAACAAGATCGTCGTCACAATTATTTTTATCGCCAATTTCATTATGAGCCATAACAACTGAGTTGTTCATATTTGGCCTGTTTCCGCAGAAGCAGAGCTGGATTTCGTGAACACTGAAACTTTATACTGTTTTCACTTTGATTTATTCGAATGAAGCAATACATGACATCTGTCAAATTCGGATAAATCAATCTACACGGTAATACTTGGTTTATGATATCTGTTAATAATTTAAAATCGATAAATATACGGCACTTGTCAGACCTTCGACTTGATGACCTTTGACCTTTTGAGTCAAGCAGCCATGACAAGATTTTACTGATCACGCTGTTCATCCCCCACTTCATACATGGTATGATGTACATTATTTCATTTGTAAGGATTAATATGTTGAGATGCAGTCGCTATTTTCATTGGCTTTAATTCCGTTTTCTGTACGCGGATTAAATCTGGGCCATGTGCATCAGCAAAATTGATAAAATTCGTCAATTTCACGGAATATTTATGTGCACTTGATATATTGAAGTAAAAGGTTTGCTGGGCAGACGTATGATGCGGTCGCCCTGCCCTCTTTCTTATGCTGATAAGCATCTCAATGTTACCATGGTTACGGTTCACCAAAAGAGCAAGTGACGTCCGGCTAATCACCTGCAATAGCTGAGAATAGACCACGGAGTCACGCCGATTTAGCCGCTAAGTCAGTCGTTTATCTTTCAAAGTCGAGTCAAGTCGAAAGACTTTGACTGGGTCGACTTAGTCGCCGATTTGAAAAACTTTAAAATATTTTGATAAAAATGAAATAAATGCAGTTGTATATACATGTATGAAAATACCTAAACAAAAAGGTAGCACCCCTCAAATATAGGCCTATATCCATTTGGACTCTTCCACATTTGGGCATAAAGTGTACACATGCATGTAGTAGTACGCATATAGTGAGCACTTGATCCTCACACCCCTAATGGAAGAGTTTATTATATATATATTTATTTTGCAGAAACTCAAGAGAGAAAGCGATGAAAAGGGAGAGGAGGGGGAGTCCAGATACTAGATAATTTTATTGAACACTGTTAGTATTAGTAATGCCAAGATCGACGCGAAAATTTACGGTTATCGGCATTAGTCGCCATGGCAACCATGCCTTATTGCCTAAAGCCAAACAGCCTATAATCAAGGGAAGTACAGAACTATAAAGTGATAAATTAATAATTACTATAAAACCAGGATGGAATAATGATTTAGTGTGGGATAATACAGCTATCAACCAGGACGAGAGATTTGGAAAGACACCATTTAATTGTATGTGAACAAAGATACTCCATAATAATGATTTATTAGGACACCCAAATTTTTGCATTCATGCCTAATATCCTAAATGGAGTACGTATCATTGAACGTTCACGGTTCACCTGTTAGAGATCAAACAAAGTGCCCGAGATGACACCAAATTCACGAAATATGCACCCGATATAATGAATCATTCCAGCGCATAATAATAATTACCTGATATCATTCACATGGTAAAAAAGAGACACGAACAGCGCATAGTCAGTGATTCTGATTCTCCCGCCAAATTTGTTTGGTTCAGATATTTGCCGCTAGTGGAGCTGCAAGTGACGTCATAAGACCCAGGGAATTCCGTGAGGCGACCCGTTGCCATGGTAACGGATCATCACAAACGATGATCTACTTTGTCGCCTCAAATAGGAAAATGATGAAAAAATCATTAATATTTTGCGTTATATGGTTTATAATTTATCATAAGACGTTTGAATCGACTGATTCTCACTCAATGTAACATTAAAAACAAATAAAAAACCCCAATATAATAGAGTATTTTTTGCCAATTTATGTGTCAATGTGTGTTTGAGCCAATATTACCTCATTCTCAGCTGACCGATTATAGCATTAAAATTATTACATTTGTGCGTTATGACTTTCGACCAAATCAAGTGTATGTTACAAGTGTTATAGTCGTAAATGAGAAGAATCATTGATTTGTTCTGCATTACATAGACAGTCAATGGAATTGTGAGTGTGTCTACAGAAATCTAAAAGGAATGGTGTAGGAGATTATGTTTCTATCTCAGTAAATAAACACTTTGAAGCCGCAAATGACTCAAAAATGGAAATATACATGTCCTGTGCCCAAACCGAGGCCCAAAATTTCCTTTTTCACTTGTGTTGACCATTAAGGACCATGTATTGCATGTTAGCAAACACACATAATAGGAATGCAAATACAGTCAGACCCCGTTAATCCGCCGTCATATAATCCGCCCTAAAATCTCAGGGACGAATCGTTTGTAATATTAATTGCGTCATGTAATCCGCCCTTTTTGTTAATCCGCCTCCAACCATGACTCTCAGGAACAAATCTACACTATATCATTATAAATTGCATATGTAATCCGCCCTTCAAAAAATCGTAATGTAAACAAACATAAGCCACGACACATCAATTGTCGGCCATTTATTTCAAGTCAGGTCAGTTAAACAACAAATGGCGCCCCTCCGCTTATTCGACGTTTAAGAAGTTAATTACACAAAGGAATCAAATGCGGGTATCGTCGCCGTGTCGATTCCTTTACGTCTGCTTTATGCTGGTCGCTCAATTATATCAACAATTATATCAACAATGTTCAGTTATAGAACCAACTACAGTGGAACCTGAGGTATACGGACAGGCATTATGCATTATGCATTATGCATTATGCATTATGCATTGTGCATTATGCATTATGCATTATGCATTATGCATTATGCATTATGCATTATGCGGACATTTGTGGTATGCGGACGAAATTATTTGACAATACGTCTCGTAATGTTAAAAGATAGGAACCTCATTGTATTATGCGGACACCTGTCTTATGCGGACAGCCCTCCATGACGATATGCGGACAGTATTTTTGATGTTCACACCAAATGTATTTATTAAACTATAATCTAAACCTACAAGACTTAATTGCTCCCTACGTGCCTGCTTTTACACTTTTGCCTGCTTTTACACTACGATCGCTGGGTGATAACTATCTCACCCGGCAGAATTACCGACTGAACAGTTATGGTGGCCGTGTATTTTCGGTTGTGGCGCCTCTACTCTGGAATGAATTGCCTCGAGACATTCGGAGCTGCGACAGCATAGTTATTTTTAAACGGAAATTGAAAACATTCTATTTTTATCAGGCTTTTAATTCCTGAATTATTTTTATTTATTTGTCAAAATTGTTTTTACTTATAACGCCTTTGAAAAGTTTTATCTTGTAAGGAGTGTTTTATAAATATAAATAAATTATTATTATTACTATTATGTAAGTTATCCTCAAGAGATGCGTTATGCGTGATGGGGTTTTACGGCTCCACCCAAACCAATCGGATGATACGTGCGCCAGTCTTCCTCAAGAGAATAAATTGTCTAATTATCATTGTTTAACATCGCATGTTACAAGCTTCTTAAATTAATATAATACCATGTGTGTACATCAGCGTTGATTTACCATGCATTACTATACATACGACATGGAATAGCGTTTCTAAGAGGGAAAAATGATTGAAGAACGTGGACATAACAATGAGTCCACGACCATGTGCTTCGCAGTACATGGTGTATTAATGTTAGTAGATTATTGTGTCAATTTAAGGTTGTTGTGATTTGTGACTGTTTATACATGCAATACATAGTTGGTTGCACCGTGGTAAAACCGCGTGTGTACAACGAAACCAACCATGCCTGCATCGCTGTCTGTCGCCCTCGGCAACCCACGAGACAGCGCGCGGTCGTCAGTCACGGGAAGTTCAAGTGATTAACTGAACGCTTTAATCGCGGCGTCTGCATGGCGCCGTATCGATGCATTCAGCTTTGTTCTTTCCTTTGCTTATGTAATAATAATAATAATAATAATAAATTTATTGTATAAAGCGTAAAATCCATAAAAATGCTCTAAGCGCTCTATACACAAAAAACAATAATGACATGGATAAAAATGAAATTAATAAAACCGAAGCGAAACACTTATAAAAAATCCTGATAACATTCCGTAAAAAGAAGAGTTTTCAAATGGCTTTTAAAAACAATCGCATTATCAATGGCTCGTAGATTGAGTGGTAGCGAGTTCCACATGCGGGGGCCAGCCACGCTAAAAGCTCGTTCGTAAATTAGTGAAGAATTTTTAAAAGGAATATGTAAAAGATCTTGATCGACTGATCGTAAAATTCTCTGAGAGCTTTCCTTCACAATTAAATGACGTAAATAGAGTGGGCCAACTTGGTAAAAACATTTGTGAATCAATAAAAGTATCTTAAATTTCACTCTGGCCTCAACTGGCAGCCAATGCAATTGAAATAAAACCGGGGTAATAGACTCATGCCGAAGCGTGCCTGTTAAAATTCTCGCAGCAATATTTTGCACTCGCTGGAGTCGTTTGACATAAATGGCAGGCAGTCCTAAAAATAGTGAGTTACATTAGTCCAACTTTGACGATATAAAACAGTGTATTAATTTCTCAAGTGTTCCGTAATCTAAAAATTTCTTAATCCTGTTCAAGTTATGAATATAAAAATAGTAATAAAAGCTTCCATAGAGACAGTGGAGTCCACAAGAGCACCGAGGTTGCGCACAGGGGTAGGAGATGGGGAGATGGATTCTCCGCCGGTGACAATTGAGCGCTGCAGGTCATATGCTCGTGCATCGTGTCCAGAAGAAAGGACGAGGTATTCTGTTTTATTGCAGTTCATCTTCAGTTTATGATAGAACACCCACTTTTGAATATCTGGAAGGCACTCTTGCATGATGGCCAGCGCATCAGTCATTTTTTTCAGGACGAAAGGGTAGCCTCTTTCATCATGACAGGCATAAAATGAGAGTCCACAACGACCATCCTTCAGTACTGTTATTGTGTCTACTATCTACATTTCCCATTTCATTTGATCGTTTGTTTTTGTTTTTGTTTTTTAACGACCTCCTTGTAAGTTGTAACATGCCACTATATTGTTCATGGGTTTTTGTATGGCATCTATTTTTCATCAATTTATGGTCTGACATGTAAACCGCCATTTTAGTTAATCCGCATGTTTCCTTGGGAACCGAAGAGGGCGGATTAACGGGGTCTGAATCTACAACCCTACAAATATTGAAAACGCGGAAAAACATGTAATGTAACAGATTTGATTATAATTTGTCAATAAAGTTTCAAATTAAATGTATAGCCTAATAGGTATGAATATACATGTACATAAATATGGAGAAGAGGACAAAAATAGAATTTGGTAAACGACTGCCATAATTATATATAAATTGTACATGGACACACAAAGAAGAGGTTTAATTACAGGTATTTAACTACTAGTTCACACAAAATATGCTCCGAGTGAGCAGTTGGCTCATTTAAAGTGATCCTGATGTCAAAACCCAAGTCAGATCTGGTGGGACATTCACACACGTAGGTGCAACGTGCGAGATGTAGCCACGAATCCTGCATGAAGTCCCCACAGTTACAGAAGTACATCATCAGAGAACTGCTGTTGGTCATCGTCAAAAGATCCAGATGGAATTTTGCACAGATGTTGTCATTGGACGCGAACCCGATCTGCAGGTTGTGAGCTTCCTTGCCTTCTGGAATAGCAATTTTCATCTTTAATAGATATGGTGACGTCACTTGTTGTCGGAGAGCAATACAAGTGCTGGGGTCTGAGTCCATAATGTCGCTCAGTTTTGCAGAGTCCGATTGGGATGTTGATGGAACAAAGGAATGGGGCAAGGTGTATGTTGAGGGCAGAAAGGGTGCCTGGGACAGGAGTGTCACCAACTCAGCACCAAACTCCCATTTGAATTGAGCTGACAAAGAAAAGTTTATGAATCATTATTGTCACAAGAACGCATATCTTACGTTTCCTGAAATACAACGAATCCACCTTTGAGCAGCTGAAAGTCAGGTAGACAATGTCTTTAACCGCAAGTGTGCCCAATAATGGGTTAACTTGAGCAACGATAGACGGATCTTCCAAGTCATCGTCATAAGCTATCATGACCATTCTCTCATCGATGACCACAGAGAAAAGAAATTCTTCACTCGGTTCGATATTTCCATGTATGTATTCACTCTGAAACAAATAAATCGTGGTCTTGCTTGCTTGAGTCTCCAGTTTTTATCTCACATAGTTCTGGCCTTTAGTTCCATTGTTGTAGAGTGTAATACGAGTTTCGTTGAATGGGTCATTTCCCACCACAATTTCCACAATCTTTGTACCAGATGCACCATAGGCTGTGATTGCGAAAAAGACTCTGTCTGAGTCTATGGCCTTTCCACCCACAATCAGAACCATTGAACCAAAAATGGCATATGGAAGGAGCTCTGAGCTCACACTAATGCCTCCGAGTTCATTCAAGTAAAAATGCCCTGGAAGTATGAATGAAACGAAGGCCAAGAAACACATATAATCCAGATATAATAATTAATATATCGGTATCTATATCCTACATGTACTACAACCAACCAATCATTGAACATAAAATGAAACAACATATGCATGTATGTACCAATTTCGCTCCGTACGTTGATGCTACGTCCCTCACTAGGCATTAGGTGAAGACTGGTTGCAGTATTTGACTGGACTTGGCAATCATTTTCTGCCAATGAAACAGCAGCGACGCCAGAGCATCCCCGGTCTACCAAGCAATCAATCAGTGCATATGAGTCTCCGCTATCACTGGCTAAACTTTCGTCGATCATTGAATGAATGATGTTCAGTTTACTTGCTGGGGGGTACACTAGCGTGAAATCTGAGAGACACGTCCCTAGATTGTCTGAAATTCGAGCATATTTATAGGTAGTTATAGGAATATTGCAGTTCGTAGGTTATGACTGAGTTTTGTCTGATGATTTACCTGGGTATCTGTCAGATTCATAATATACTCTGAGTGCGTACTGACCACCGCAATACGTCGATGCACCTGGGCCAGAGCAAGGAGTTGTACACTGTGCACTCAGACCAAGAAACTTCGGAATGCCATATTCAAGACAGTAACAGTCAGTTGCATGGTGTAGACCAAAGAATAACACATTTGATTTCTGTGAAATGAAAATAAAAAAATAAAAATTAATGAGTAGTATTAAATGATATGTTATAATAATAACAACATATCATTGATGTGAATAACATATTAATTAGCCCGTTTAAACCCAAAGCTTCGCAGAAGGCCCAATCATTATAACTATATTATATCCACTATGCATGAAATCACTTATGAAGTCACCTATACATGTGTACAAGCAGTTATAGCAAGTCAAAGTTGGAAATTCTGATAATACCCTCGAATTTTTATACGAGATCACAGTATATTGTGTATATTTACTCTTTACATATTCATAAAGCATGACGAAGCCTCTTTTATGGCTTTTTATAAGATGATTTCGTTCTCATGTACGACGTAACCCATGATATCATCAATGTGATTTTTCACGTCCGCTTTATTGCATATATTCCATATTACATTTATGCATGTACATGAGAATGAAAACATACTGCAAAGGATCGTAAATTTATTCAAACTTTAAAGCAAAACTCACGGCATAACACCAACTTGCACAGACTTCTCGGGTTAATGTGGTGGGGTATGAGCGAACTTTACCAAAGTAATTGCTCTCCAGCAGAATATTCGGGCTGTTGTAGCATCCCACCAAAGTTAAACGACCTGTTAATAAGAACTCACGTTATTGTTCAATACACACTTCATAAACCATCTCACCTTCTGTCAAATCGAACACAAACGTGAATGCAATGAGTATTGTTAGAGCGAGTATTTTCATTCTGAGCAGAAATTAGCCACCCGGCACAGCACTACCAGTAAGGGCTGCTCTGACGTGTTGTGTCTACCAAAGGGTTAATATACGGCTAATGAATAATTACGGCTAATGAATAATTAAATATTTTACCGAGAGGGAAGTCCATGGTTGGTCACACAATAAGAGTTAAGTGTCCTTTTGTATGTCGATGACTCAGGTGCATTGAACTTTCACTATTAACTATTGATACTGGTCAAGTTAGGTGACTCAGGTCGTAATGTCAGTTTGCTCTTTTATAACAAGACTCATTCCACTGTCACCTGTAATGTCACCAGTGCCAAAATAAAACAGGAGGAGGAAAAGAAATGATTTAGAGATACAACGTAAACCCACGCCATAAACTATGCTGCAGATTTATCAGCTAACAAACATACGCGAAATAGTGGTGTAATAATATCAATAATAATAAGCTTCATACAACCGGCATGCACTCTAGAATTGTGCTGTGCAATTTGTTCCATTCATCAATAATGCAATTCATTGCTATTAATAGTACTTATCAATAAGCTTCATACAACCGACATGCACTCTAGAATTGTGCTGTGCAATTTGTTCCATTCATCAATAATGCAATTCATTGCTAATAATAGTACTTATCAATAAGCTTCATACAACCGGCATGCACTCTAGAATTGTGCTGTGCAATTTGTTCCATTCATCAATAATGCAATTCATTGCTAATAATAGTACTTATCAATAAGCTTCATACAACCGGCATGCACTCTAGAATTGTGCTGTGCAATTTGTTCCATTCATCAATAATGCAATTCATTGCTATTAATAGTACTTATCAATAAGCTTCATACAACCGACATGCACTCTAGAATTGTGCTGTGCAATTTGTTCCATTCATCAATAATGCAATTCATTGCTAATAATAGTACTTATCAATAAGCTTCATACAACCGGCATGCACTCTAGGATTGTGCTGTGCAATTTGTTCCATCCATCAATAATGCAATTCATTGCTGCTCTTTTATTGTCTACCTGCATTATAACCTTGACATGAACTTTGTGGAAAATTGAAAATAATGGATTAATGGTGTGTGAGAAGTCCCTAGTCCGAACCATAACGCCTCATTAAATTAGAACTTGTGAGCATTCGGACTTGTGAGCTGATACCCCCTTAACCCAGGCCCGAGCCAGCTTCCCCATGAAGGGGTCCTTTGTAAGATAGTGGACCTATAAGCATAAATTGCAATGTTGTGAAGAAAAAAAAAAAAAAAAAAAAAAAAAAAAAAAAGAGAGAAAGATCCTACCAAAGACCATTTGGGAACAGCATGATCACATGTATTTGAATAAGTAGAAACCTGGTGCAATCCTGCCGCTGAATTGAGAATGCTGTCAAACTCCTTTTGGGTGGTGTTTTACAACAATGTCAACAACCAGAGGCGTAGGTGCGTCTCTAGACTCTGTTTAGGCCCAATGTGAGAGCAATTGATGAGGAGGGACCTGCAAGCTGCCATGGTTGGGGGGTCGGGACATGCTTGTAAGCATTTGTTTACTAGCATTCAATTCATTTTAAGACTGATATACAAGAATGAAACAGTATCATTAATACATGCAAAAATGCAAGGCACAAACGAACTTTTGTAGTTTGCGTTGACCTATAAAACTGAATAGTTTAGTATATTTTGTCATTAGGCATGAGAATTGAGAACACCTGAAATTGTCGGTGTATTCTTCCCTTATTATAATGATTACTTGCTATCTTGGAAGCAGATCATTCATGGCCTAATAACATAATTGTATTGGGGTGTATGGACAAAGTCGGTATGAACAGCAGAAGCCTAATTAGTTCTACTCGTACTACACATAAATTCATGTGTGATGCATTTATGTACTCTAAATATTTTAATAACGTGGTGGCCTCATGGGGCTATTAATTGTGAAGAAGAAGCAGAAAGGTACTCGGGTACCTCTTTAGTTCAATACTGAGCTGGATAAACGGTATAATTGTCTTGGAACATACTAGTATCCTACCAATGAGCTCCAATAACCATACAAGCCCCTTAATTGTATCCTATCAAGTCTGGCAGCGTGTATGCCACTCACATAATCGAAACAATTAATGAGAAATGTGTAAATGTCATTTTCAGACATATCAGAGCTAATCTCCGTGTAGAACCAGGGGCCGATTCCCGAAAGAAACTTGAGTGATAAAACTAATTTCGGGAGGAGTTAAGTTGACTAAAACGATTCCAGAAACAAACTTAAGTCCTCTAGACCCTGCAAAACTTGAGTGACCTCTCCACCTGACTTAAATCAAACTTAGTGAATTCAAGATGGCGCAGATCAGAAGTCGCCGAATTAATGCTATTGTGTCAACACCTAGAAGGAGTCTTCCAGACAGGAGCAATACTCTGGAAGGCGCCATGAAAAATAAAAAATAACATAAAAAATAAAAACAATAATAAAAGCGTTATGAAGAAACAAAACAAAAAACGTTATGATTGTAAAGCGGAAAAGCGCACTTGTTGCGTTATGATTAGGAATCAACGACGCTATATACTCGCATTTCGCGTTTGTGATGCTTTCGTTTTCGATAAAGTTTCGAAAACATCATAAACAGTTCATAAAAGTCATGTTGCAAGGTTCGTTTACCACTGATCAAATTTCCTGTCATGTGTTATACATTCCTTGGCAGATAGCCAAATCCGGTTTACGCTACTTAAGTTAAGTTCAGCAAAAATGCGTTTGTGGAATCGACTTAACCTGAAAAGTTAACTTAACGCTTTGAGGACTTAACTTAAGTCCCGAAGTTAAGTTTCTTTCTGGAATCGGCCCCAGACGATATAAATCATATATATGTAAATGACATATGTTGAATTGAGATAATAAGTACTCTTGAAGTACTGACACAAGCGTTCATAGTGCAATGGGGAAAAGAGGAATCATGATCGCATGTCTCCGCATGCGCAATTGTCTCAATTACACCAGCAATGACATTTTCTCACTTGATCGGTCAGAATTGAACAATTATTTCTGAACAGAATTGAGCAAATATGATTTAATGATGTTTCAATTTGATGCAATCTGCACATTTGAAGTAAGGCAATGTATAAGCTCCCATTGCCAGCAATGGGAGCCGCCGGACCGTGAATAGATCTGTCAGCACTTCTGTTAACATCACATCATTTCGTTTCAGACTATTGACGCTAATCTGCCTTAAGTCATTAATCATTCAACATGATTGATTATACAATGAAAATTGAAGGATTTTAAATACTTTTAATTAACACGTGCATCGACAAACGTAGTATGTTAATAAGCAAACGTGCATGGCCGTTGACTATTCTACCATAAACGAATTAACAAATTAAATTTGTCTATAATTCTACTTTAATATGTGGACTCTGTTAGTTCATTGTGAATACATTTTTACATGCAAACTGTATATTGTACATGCAATTTTTATTTCTCTGAACTCGTGTTCACTAACTTTTTACAATCAACTATGTGAACCACTTGTATAATATTCACGCGGAGTATGCGTCGTCTTCACCACCGAAGAGACTGAACGAGATCAACAGTTGCATTAGAGATCAACAGTTGCATTAGAGAACAACAGTTGCATTAGAGATCAACAGTTGCATTAGAGAACAACAGTTGCATTAGAGAACAACAGTTGCATTAGAGAACAACAGTTGCATTAGAGAACAACAGTTGCATTAGAGAACAAGAGTTGCATTAGAGATCAACAGTTGCATTAGAGATCAACAGTTGCATTAGAGAACAACAGTTGCATTAGAGATCAACAGTTGCATTAGAAATCAACAGTTGCATTAGAGATCAACAGTTGCATTAGAGAACAACAGGTGCATTAGAGAACAACAGTTGCATTAGAGAACAACAGTTGCATTAGAGAACAACAGTTGCATTAGAGATCAACAGTTGCATTAGAGAACAACAGTTGCATTAGAGAACAACAGTTGCATTAGAGATCAACAGTTGCATTAGAGAACAACAGTTGCATTAGAGATCAACAGTTGCATTAGAGATCAACAGTTGCATTAGAGATCAACAGTTGCATTAGAGAACAACAGGTGCATTAGAGAACAACAGTTGCATTAGAGATCAACAGTTGCATTAGAGATCAACAGTTGCATTAGAGATCAACAGTTGCATTAGAGAACAACAGGTGCATTAGAGAACAACAGTTGCATTAGAGAACAACAGTTGCATTAGAGAACAACAGTTGCATTAGAGAACAACAGTTGCATTAGAGAACAACAGTTGCATTAGAGAACAACAGTTGCATTAGAGAACAACAGTTGCATT
>KB307555.1:100155-152592 GCA_000328365.1 Capitella teleta
ATAATTAATGGCTGTGCGAATTTCACTTTGTAATTTATCTGTTCAATACTGGCAGTTGAGTGATGAGAAGCGCTAATGTTGTTTACTAGACCTAGTTCTAAAAAATTTTAGGAAAAATATATGGATGTTATTTGAAATTCGCATTGATGTTGATAGCATGGCATTTGATATTTAAAGTAAATGCTCCGTTTTAGATTAAATACAACAGCGAGAACGAGGGGGGTACGCAGACCTCGAGCGATTGATCTGTGCTAGCACCGTATGCACTACTAGTAAAATGATGAACCCCGTCAACAAACTACCAAAAGATTATATTTTGTTGATTTAGTATTTGGATTTTATTTGAATTTATGATTCATGATACTCAATAATAAGCCTCATAATTATAGCGCGGAAAATAAAATTAATTCTAATGTAGCTGACATACTACAGCGAGCCCAATGGGTCTATACAGACCTCGCCCGAGAATCTGTGCTAATTCTAATGAGTGATTTCTTAAATTTTAAACGAATTTAATATTAAATACTAATATCTAATTCAGTAATTGTGATTGATTCGGAGCACAAATTAAAATAATTATCATAGATGTGCACTGTACAGATGTACTTGAACACTATAAAAGCCTAGACATCCTTGTAGCAGTCTCTAGACCATATTTATATCGATTATATCATTTTGAATATTTCCGGAACACATTCTTACTAATCAATGTTCCTAATGATCTGTAATCAACAGCCACACCTGTTAGAAATACCTTTATTGGTTGTGTGCTTTCAATTTGGATCGGTTTGCTTGAAGAAAGACTGCTGAAATATCTAATGAGGTGATAATAAGCCGAATGAGTAGCGTTCTGGCCTTGACCCAAAATACACCAGTGGCCGGCTTCTGTCATAAGTCGGACGGTGCGAGCGTCAGCATCCGTTGAGGGCATTAACGAAATTGTTACAATATCCGGCAATGACTAAAATCATAACGCATCTCTCAATCTCAATGATTAATTTTTACTTAAATCATAACGCATCTTTCAATCTCAATCATCATATTCTTACTTAAATCATAACGGATCGCAACCTGCAATCGGAAATGGGCTGGCGCAAGTACAAGATGGCGGGGTTTCGCAACGCCTCTTGATTTTTTACAACTTTGGGAGGTTACTTTGCCTCCCATTGTGATTGTCCCCCGGTATTGCACCACTCATCGGGAAGGACCTAGGCCCATTTCGGGCCAGAGAAGCAGAGCGGAGACAGAGTGGTGACGTCAGGAAGATCGGATCACGAATACCCACGTGGTCCGGACCTTGTGGACCCAGCTGAGAGACCTTCTGGAGAAGGCTGGACTTCCTTGACGCCACATCGCTGCGTTTCTAATCTGAAGACAAGTCCTGATTCAAAAAGACTACATATAATATTGTGACCTGACCTGACCTGACCTCGGATTAAGACTTCTAAGCTAAATCCCGGAGTCGACTGAACTGAAGCAGTTCGACTGACTTGGATTATAATCGACTGACTTGGCGACTTAGTCGATATTTTAAAATCAATTTGGCTTCTCTTAAAATCGACTTAAAGGGATGGGGAACTGAATTTTAAGTGATGTTCTATTGACTCATAGCACCAATTGATAGCATTCCGTGCCAAAAACACCATGCCTGGATGCAAGCGTAAGGAAATAATCCATTCCGATCATCGGGGTTAGCATTGGGCCTATGGGAGAATGGCTTCCATTGCGAAGTATAGGAGGCAAACGTCAGCTGATGGCTTGGTTTGGCTGATGGCTGATTGGTCCCGTTCCCCTCGTGAAGCTATCGATTTCAGCCAATCAGAGCAGATCATCTTCGCCATAAAAGGACATCTTTGTTGTTTACGAAACGAAAGCGCATGCGTGGTGCACTCTGGCTGACCTTTTTACTGTTTCAGGATGAGAAACATGGTAGGTGTCCTAGAAAATCGCTTGTTAAAATAAGAAAAATAGCGGGAAAAAAAATTTCGCGCCTGACTGGTGGCAAAATGATTATTCTATCTATGTCCGAAAAGAAAATGAAAAAATATCCAGGGGTTTGGTCGCAGGACACGCTGATATGACGAGGCCCATTGTAAAAGATGGGGAACTCGGTGTTTCATCACAGCTCGTGACGTCACGCCTAATTAGCAATATATCTCCCGCGAAATCGTTAGCGATGATATTCCTTGTGTGGGCCAGGCATAGGAATCATTTTTGGTACATCAAATAACGACTCAAAGTCCATTTTTAACCAGTTCTCCCTCCCTTTAAGCCTAAGATGTATATAGAGCCTTATTACTAGAATGATACGTTTCACTCAATTACTAGTATGTCTGCAGACTATACAAGCTCAATAACATTGGTTACTAATGGTATATAAACAACAATTAAAGGATTTGATGATACATCATAATTTGTATTATGAGCAATAAAATAATATGCTTTAGATACACGTACCAATGGATACAGGATTATACTAGTATTTAATTGATTGATTGTCTAGGACAAGTGACTGGCCTAATCATCTAATCTATTTAACTTGCGGCAAAACTGTCATAAAATATTATCTACAGACGTGACGTAAAGCCGAATGATTTAATATGCATGCATATTATACTCGCATCACAAATTACGAATCCACCGCCAACCTCCTTCGGCAATTTCCGTGCATCTTCGGCATAGTTCGGCAGCTTCCGGTCCGGAGCGGCGTATCATGAAGTTTGTTGACAGGCCTCCACACGTGAATGATCTTGAACAAAAACCTCAGATCAATAGTTGCTTTCCCACGGACGGTAGTCAGCCGGCGAGCAGTATGGAAACTCTTAGCACGGATTGTCTCGACGGTTTTGGTTCGGAACCCGACGATGTCCCTGAGGAAGTCTGGGGCAAACTGTTGCCTGTCGGATCGAGCTTCGATGCATTCGGTTTGCGAATTTTATTTTTGCTGACATCGGCATTTTTCTGTTGAGTGCAATGCCAATAATGGCGGGTTGGAATTGCCTCGGAGCATTCAGATTCGGAATAATAGCATTAAGAATACTGGTGTTTTGTGAGGAAGAGTGTTGATTGACTTGCCAAGGGTTTCCAAGGTTGATGTTAGCAGGTGAGGGGAGTTGCCAGCAGACTCAGAGACTGAGTGAGTAGTCAGTGAGTATCCCGACTCAGTGAGCTCAGTGAGTTACAGGGGGTGATACCAGTTGGCTCTGGTTGCATGAACTGCCTCTGCAGTCTCCTAAGCAGGAGCATGCCATATATCGCTGTTACTGCAGTCTTCGATCACCTTCCACCTACACATTTAAATCTATAGTCACAAAAATCCCCCTCTAAATTTACGGCATCCGCCGGGGCTACAGAATATCATAACAAAATCTCAAAATCCCGCTCACCTCGTAACCCTGCAATAAAACTCACTATTCAGTCAAGCATTAGAATGAAATCTTATTCAGCAAGGGTCAATTTAGTATTGCATGTATAAGCCAAGTCATTACAGTAGCTTTCTCTACTGGTGTAGACCTTTGAAAGTCAAGATAACAGTGTTGTTATGAGTCTCATGAACATTCATACGTCGGTCAAAACTCAGCCTTGAGTCAACTTTGTGTCGTTCTCTTCAGATCTGGTTAAAGATGAATACACTTTTGGTCGAGGGGAGATGTGTGATTACCAGTTCAATTCACCACAAATGGTGAACCATGCCTGCTACCAAGCGTACAGCAAAATTCATTTCAAACTGACCAAGGTGAAACATTGTGCCAATTTTGAATACGATGATTATCTCTTCACAAATATCAATAAGTTTGTTTTTTCTCTCAATATTTTAGGAAAAAACTTCATCTGGAATTCACGTGTTTCTCACTGACACGAGTAGCAATGGCACCTTTGTGAACGGAGAGAAAGTTGGTTAGTATATGCGCGTGTAATGAATGTAAATATTTCTAAAAACGCTTTTCAAATCACAGGCAAAGGATGCAAACAGTTCCTCAGTAACAATGACGAGATTGCTCTTGCGCTGAAAAGGAATAAAGGTTAAATCTGCACCTATTCACATGGCGCTCAACTCGTATTTTTTTTGTTTTTAGCGTTTGTCTTTATGGATTCCAATGCCACTGACAATGGGGATCTGCCCCCTGAGCTCACGGAAAAGTACACCATGTCCAAAGTTCTCGGACGGTCAGTGGTCAAATGAGAGGTCATCGAGCGCTCACTGCTTATTTATCCACAGTGGGGCGTGTGGTGAGGTTCGCCTTGCTTTTCTCAAAGGACAGTGCAAGAAGTTCGCCATAAAAATAATTAAAAAAAACAAATTTTCGCCCAATCAGACGGTGAGTGTCGTGTGGTTTTGTTGCCTGTTCAAATGTGTGATTTCTTTTGCAGGATCAGCAGTCGAACCAAGTGATGAATGAAGTGAACATACTGAAGTCGCTATCGCACGTACGCTGAATGTCACCGTGTCTATTTATGCAATTACGTCTTGTGTTTCAACAGCCGTGTATCATTGCCATAGAGGATGTGATTGACACGGATGAAGTGTTGTATATCGTCATGGAATTGTAAGTCAAACCGTTGCTTGACTCGTCATCAATTGCGTTCTTCCAGAATTGAAGGCGGTGAGCTGTTCGATCGAGTTGTCAGTTCCGGCCGTTTTGATGAAGAAACCACGAAGTGCCTCTTCTATCAAATGGTGCTTGGTGTGCAGGTTGTGGTGAAGACCTACCTTGTTCAGTGGTCACATACTGTCTTGTCATTGCAGTATCTTCACGAACAGGGAATTTCACATCGTGATCTCAAGCCGGAGAATATTCTGCTCAGTGGCGAATCAAATATCACTTTGGTCAAGGTTATTTGTGGATAACTTGATTTACAGTAGTTTTAATTCTTGTTTTGTTTTATTTTTCTCTTAATTAAGGTTACTGATTTTGGTCTGTCAAAATTTGTCGATGGAAACACGATGCTGAAGACGTTTTGTGGCACTCCTAATTACCTCGCTCCTGAAGTTCTGCTCACCGCTGGCAAAGGGACGTACACCAAATCAATCGACTGCTGGAGCCTTGGTGTCATCTTGTTCATATGGTGAGATCCTTACTTGTTTTTGTTTTTTTTCAATTTTAATCCAACTTTTCCTGTCAGTCTGGTTGGCTACCCTCCGTTCAGCGACGACAGAAACGACATGGATTTACCGAAGCAGATAACCGGGGGTCACTACGCACATTACTTCAAAACGGACGAATGGAACACCGTCTCTGACGATGGTAAAATCACTCAAATAATTTGCGATGCAAATTTATTGATGAAGCATTCTTGTCTTTTAGCTAAGAGTCTCGTACAAGCGTTGTTGCAAACGGATCCTGAGAAGAGAATCACGCTGAATGACGCCCTGGAGCACTCCTGGTTTAAGGTCACTTTTGGTGGAAATTCCCAAAAGTATTTTTAGTTTTTGTTTTATTCCAGGATGAGGCTATGAAGAAAACTGTTGATGAATTAATGCATCCTACAACAATGCAACCACCTGCCAGTCCAGTATGTTCATTCAACATCTCATTCTATGCGCCAATCATAAAATTCATAACGTATGCCGTCATACCGATGGTATATTAAGAATGACTATGAAATATATCAATCTGAGCATTTTACTCAACTAGTGACCCATCATTTGCTTTTAAGCTAATCTTTGAATATTGGAAATGAGTATTTGATGCAACTAACTCTCTTTCATATTGAGATGGGGTGGAGAGCAGTGAATATATGTGAGGGTCCACGGCAAAACAGGTCACATGGGTTGGGATAATTTTTTTAATTAGAGGCACCAAAAATCATGTGAATATCTCAAGGGGTTGCGAAGTTACAGCGTTTTGCAGTCCGAAATCCTTATATTACAAGGGTGTAGGTTTGTGCAGTCCTGGTCTTGAAATAATCGCAGGCGAGTATTAAAAAGCTCACCTTAAAGTGCTTTGGCGAGTTTCTTTTTCCGTGAGTCAACTCTGGTGGGAAGCACGAGGGGGTTGCTCCCCTTGCTGGGTTCTAGCCTGAACAGGTTTTCCTTCGCAAGAAGCGTTCATGTTTTAGTTTTATCCCGCCGCTGTATAAATAGTTAATAATTTCCGCCATTGGTTAATTAACTAATCAAACTCTGAATGACGTCAGCATAGACTTGTGCTATGCGTGGCAACCACAACGCCCCCTACATTTTAGCGTAGATATATCGATCAGCATTTGTGCTTTTGAATAGCATGTAGGCGTTGTAGGCGCCCATAAAATATTTCGTCTTGGCTGTTTTTAGGCTGAAGGGGCGAGTAAATACGCACCTCAAAAGACACGGAATGTTTATGTATATGCAAGTGGCTCAGTGATATATCACAATTTTTTTATAAATATCTCATTTGCCCATTTTATATATATATTTTATTTTTATTTTTTAGGTCAAAAAGCGCAAACTGGAAGACTGCAATGATTCGCCCGTCAAAAAAATAGCAGCGTAGAAAGAAGCAACATGCTCACTCCTTTTTTTAAATGTGTTCATGAATATTTCTTTTATATATTATATTATTTTTGCATGTGTTTTAGATTTGTTAGGTTATCAAGAAGCTTCTGTGTCGTGTTAATCATAGTTGTCTGTTACAATGACTGACATCTCTGGCATTTATAAAAGTTGGCTTTTTTTATAATCTTTTCTGTTATTTTTAGAAAATAAATAATTATCCTGCATTTTAACAATCACAAATTATGGCAGATTCAAGAGAGAACTTTTTGTTTTATTTATATTAAATGGTAGTCCATTGCATTCCATATCATCATAGGTTGTTGTGATGACTTTATCTCAAATCATCTGTTAATTTTGACCTGTATTTGAAATACGTCGGTCAACCGTAGCCTCAGATATACCTCCTCAGGTTCATCTCACATGATTATCCAGAGAACAAATCGTCGTGTATAATAAACGTTATAATTATATTCATCTTGGTATTTCTGCTTTCGTGAATTTAATGGTTGATCCAAATTTTAGTTTCGATGTGTAAATTCCCAATTTTGTTTCCTGTCACATTTATTCATATCTCCCCCTTCCTGGTTTTACTTCAATTTTCCATATTTTGAGTTTTGATGCTTGTCCGATTCTCGGCAGTACATGCGGGGAAAAGGAATCGTCCCGCATGAATGCACCTTACCGAAACATCCAACCGATTTCTTTGTTTGGGTCGTCCGGAGTAAAAACTGAAATTGCGAAAGATTGGAAAGCACTTTTGCCAGCATCAGAAATGTCCAGAAAACCAACCTGAACAGTTAATCGAGTCAAGATCTCTGGATCTACGCTCAATGTTTTTCAGATCAAGGGCAGTCACAGCTGATTCAGTGATTGCCCTTGGGTAATCCATTGCACTGAATCTATGCGTGTTCAATTAGCAAATGCATCTGCTCTCTCTCCAATTAGGGCATTAATTAATTAACACAATTAGGCTAATTAGCTTTTGTGTGATTGGTGCGATTGGGGACCACACGTGTAAGACAAAATGCTCAAAACCTTCTTTGTGTACATATTTCATAGCAGGACCTTTGACCAACATTACACATTAAAGAATCCTGTGTTTTTCACCAAATTCAAACTCCTTAAAACATAAAATAAACTGCAACACTGTAAAACGACCCAAAAAATCATACACTCGCAAATTTTTAAAGAAGATAAATTAAATAAGTAAAATACATTTATTCTCTGACAAAGTAGACAAAAAGGACACAAAGGACATGTTGACCAAACACATCAGCAGACCAGCATAGAGAACGCTTTGTATCTGAAATTGGTGCAGATGTCAATTTTGTGCGAATTTCCAGCCACGCTGAGAATCTGAGAATAATGAAAGAAGAAAATAAGTCAAACGACGACAAAACAGTCAAATAGACAGCCCACCTTATTGGTCGCTAGACTATACACAGTCGAAGGCGTGCAAGGAACCTTCGCTCGTTGATCGCCATTCAGCGACCAGTGATGCACAAACGGCTCAGTTCCCGCGGAGATCACCTGAAATGAGTCAAAACACAAGAGTCACGATGAATTGAGGAAATCAAGTCACAATACCGAGTCTTCAAGGAACATGGCCGTGTTGGCTGTGGCCTGTGGAGTGTCGAACTGAGCAGTGGGCGCCAGTTGCCGCAGGTGCCACAGACAGAGCCGTGGCCCACCGCCACAAACCATCAGGTTGTCAGATTTATCAACCGCCACGCACGTGATGAACTTCCCGTATTGCGGACGAACGCACAACTAAGACGAGGAATTGACCAACGATGCGATTATTATCACTAAACGCTTACGTTGTGTTGGTTCGGCTGCATGACGTGCTGCGCTTGGCCTCTGCTGCGTAAATCTGCATAATTAATTAATTAATTAGGAATTAATTAAACATTCGCCTAACCCCAGATGCGCACAGTGCCGTCTTCTGAAGCGGAGATGCATTCGTTGCTGTTCCCACGCACGGCTAGATCGTGGATGTAATTGGTGTGGCCCTCCAGGGTGCCCTGTGCGCGCAATCAAGAGAACGATCGACGTCAGTTCTGACCATGTGACCACTGACCACGTGCGATCCACTTTCTACATCCCACATGTGAACTTGATGGTCTCCACACCCCCCCAGCAATTGCGAACCATTCTCATTGTGCACAAATTTCAAGCAGTTCACCTCAGTTTGGGTGAAGGATTCCCTGAAACATCAAACAACACGATTACCCATGGTTACCCATGGTTACGCTTTGCGACTCACCGCTCAGGAGGAGACAAGGACCACACAATCTTTGGAGTCTGAAAAATTGTAATACAAAATATTAAAAATAACAAAATAACAAAATTAATTCTGTACCCTTGAGATGATATCGCTCCAATTCCAAGCATGAATGTTGCATGCGCCCCCACTGATCAGCAAAGTGTCTGTCGTCACCAGAGCGTATATAGCTCCTTCGTGGCCTAAGAGAGAGAACATCTGTTGAGAAATACCGTAACTTCCGTTAAAAACACTCGCCTTTGAAGGAAACGAGAGGCTTCCATGAATCTTCACGGGTCTCTGGGCTCAATGCAGCAGGAAGACTAAGAGATAAAAACATTATGTATTCATTCTAAAAGGCGTCTATTTCACCACTGACCTGAAAACCGCCAAGAAGCCAAAGTTATTTGCCGTTACCAAGTATTTGCCGCAAGGGGAGAAACACTGAGCATAGACCGTGGTGTGCAGTCTTTGGCGAACTGCCAATATTTTCTCCTGTAAATATGAAAATTAACATAATTTTGGTACAGTTTTTAAGGCAAAAATTATGTTATGGGAAGTATGCTGTTTCACGCGTTGTAAGCATTCATTGCATTATTGATTGATTCATAACAATATTATTTTAAAGCAGGATCACATTTTTCCAGGAATCTATTTTATGTGGCGTCTCTTTCCATGACTCCTATGGCTAATTGGATCAAATGGCCACAATTGTGGATTTGGACGCCATAGCAGAAATCCAGGACCAGGGTTGCCCCCTTGTAGGCCGACTGCTTTCGAAAGATCCCAATTGAAGTTAGTCCTGCATGCTGCCAAAGACAGTAAAACACAGCGTCCGGCTTTGTTATGGAATTAGACATCACTGCACACACAGAGGCAGATGGTTACATCACACAGGAGACCGAGTATTCTGTATTGATGAAATCAAAGGGTACCTCAATTGTCTCAATGGATGAATGATGCTCATTAATTTAAAATTGAATATACGCTGTGAAGTTTGATAAAAACTGCGAAAACTAGCGAAAATTGATCATCCTTCAATAATTTCAACACTTTGGTTCACTTGTCAAATAACCCCGGACCCAAATTGCCAAAACACTTTTTCCAAAGTAAGCTTACACCACACATAATTATTTAAGATTCCTGAGTTTCCTCACATTCATCGGTTAATGTTAGCTGACATACTACAGCAAGCCCAATGGGTCTACAGACCTCGCCCGAGAATCTGTGCTTGGTTAACAGGGTAATATTAAAATTAGCTCGAAAATCGTCTGCATCGAAATTGGAAATGCCGATGCAACCCATTTATCGCCCATGCGGTGAATCGATATGAACGGAAAGAAAAGTCGTATGAACTGAACGCCAAAATGCAAATCAACCATAAGCTCCAACTTCGGTATATATGGATATCAAAACATCAAAAAGTAGCACATATTATTCATAATGTTCCTTACTTGATCAAATTCTCCCATAATCGTTAGACTCACAGTTTAACACTGAAAATTAGATATTTACAGACATCAAACGAAAATGTCTAGAAATCAATAAAGCTAATCATAATTCCAAAGAACTATAGGAGTAAGAACTCCACCTGCCTACATCCCAATTGTAATGGCTCAAAGCGACAATTGTCGGCAAAATACGCAGCTGGAAACACCTGAGCTAGAAATTGAACTCCTGTCAGTAAGCTTCATGCATGTTCTATTGTCAAAGCAGACATGTGATTATCTTACGCGATAATTCTCGAAATGTATTCGACCAAACTTTCTGTCACTATTACCAGAAGATCTTCTGAAATCAGTATCCATAGCTCTCCCGAAGAAACCAGGTGCGACTGAATGTGGTCAACATCACACTATTAGCCTCATGAGCCATATAACCAAAACACTGCTACGTATCATCATGTTGGAGAAGAGAAATGAAATCAAGCAAGAGGTGGCAGAAGAACAATGCGGCTTTGTGGAAAGTAAAGAGACAAAGAATGTGATCTATATTTTGAGGACGTTGTCAGAAAAAGCAATTGAAATGCAGAATGATCTTTACCTTTGTTTTATTGATTACACTAATGCGTTTGATACGATCAACCAGGAACTTTTGATAAGAATATTACAGATGTAATGGCTTACCTCAATCGAGCCGTCCTGCCAGGCGCTCATTAAACTAATTAAGTGACGCCCGGCCATGCTGGTTGTTGCCCCCTTATAAGTGCGATCAAATGTGAATGAAGGTCGTTTCACTGAACCCGACGTGTCCACATCCTTCCTTCCAAGCTACATGCTACAAGTGGTGACCCCATCGAACATAGCCACGATGACGCACGAAAAATCCAAAGAGTCTGCAGCCGCGTCCGTTGACGCCTTCGTCATCAAGCTGCCGCCGCTCTCCATCAAATACCCCGGAGTGTGGTTCCGCCATGCCGAGGCCAAGTTCCGTCTCTCCAGCATAAAAAACAGCGTGACAATGGCGGACCACACGCTGAGCGCCATGTCGGAGGAGACTGCCGACCTTATCCAAGCCTGGCTCACGGAGCAACCCAAACACCTGAAGTACGAAGACCTCAAGGCTTACATCCTGAAGCGCTTTTCGCTGTCACAGAGCACAGCGCGTCCTGAACCTGGCTCAACAGCCTCTCGGCGATAACACCGTTCGCGATCGCTGGGAACAGATCCAATCCGTCCTTATCCTCCGACGGGGTCAAAAAACGGGCAAGTGTGTCGCCAGTAACAGCGGGCCTAGACACTCGCGTCCAGGTAGCCTCCCTTGCCCTATCGCAACCTTTTCAAACAGTGGGCCATAACGCAAGAGCCAGCTAAATCCAATGGGCCGCAGCCACCCCCAACCCCCTCCAACACAAAATAAACAACACAATTTCGCATGATGTTCAGATTCACGTCGCTTGCGTGCTGGGCGCATGTGTACACCGTGGTACGGCCCATTATATGCACCCCAAAAAGGCACCACTGCGCTCTGATTGGCTTTCTTAATCGTGCTCTCTGATTGGCTCTCTTAAAATTTGAAAATCCAAGTGCGCATCAAAAAGCTCTCTGATTGGCTCTTAACGGAGCTCGCCGATTTGCTCTCAACGCAGCGCTCTGATTCGCTGGCGCAGCGGCCCTTCTAGTTTTATCGCTCCAAATTTTTTTCTGACGCTCGAAGTACTCGCGGGCCGCATGTAATGTAATTTCTGTAATTTTGTCCAAAGCGTTGTGGGCCGCACAGGATTCCTTGACGGGCCGCATGTGGCCCGCGGGCCGCAGTTGCCGATGCCTGCTCTATCGCCTTGTCAGGTTTCACCGTCCGAAACGAGCTATCTGGGTGCTGCTTCTTGGTCGACACTGGCGCCTTCGTTTCCGTGTTCCCTGCTGACGCCAGCAACCACTCGATGGACAAGACCACGGGCCAGGTGATTGCCCTCACCGCCGCCAATGGGAAGTCCATTTGCAGCTACAGGACGAGGGAACTACAGCTACGCTTCAGCGGTCACGCGTACGGCTGGAGTTTCATCGTCGCCGACGTCAACAGACCCATCCTCGGCGTCGACTTCCTCAGCGCCAACGACCTCCTCATCAACATCGCCAATCGCCATGTCCTTCAGACCACTCGCCGTCGTCACATCTCCCAGCCCAGCAAAATCTGAGATTTGCATCGCGACACACCACCCCCGCCTGGCGCCGATCCTCCAAGAGTTCGCTGAGGTTTTTAAACCCTAATTACAGCAGACGCCCACTCTGACCCTCAGCGCCCCATGCAACTCGTCACAGACACCAGTGACATCGCGATAGGGGGCGCCTTGCAGGAAACTGTCGCCGGTTTTGACCCTATGATCCCGATTGCATTCTTCAGTAAAAAACTGCGGCCTCCCGAGAAAAATTACAGCCTGTTCGATCGCAAACTGCTGGCCGCTTACCTCTCAGGGAAGCACTTCAAGCACTGGCTAGATGGCACGGTATTCATTTTGCGCACATATCACCGACCCCTGACCCAAGTGTTCACAAAAACAACAAGTGCGTGGACAGCACGGCAGCAGCGCCCGCTGTTGGCCATCACCAAAATGAACTGCACCATCGAATACATTCCCGGCTCTGAGAATGCTGCCGCAGACGCCCTGTCACTCGTGGAGCTGGACGTAGTTCAGATCTTTATCAACTACAGCGCGATAGCCGAGGAGCAGCATCAAGATCCGAAGACGGCAGCTTACAAAACAGCCATCACCGGGATGCATTGGCAAGACGTCCCCTTTGGAGACACCTCCCTCCTGTGTGACGTCAGCACAGGCAGACCAAGGCCACTGGGCCCGAGGGCATTCTGGCACCTAGTCTTTGACACCATTCACAACATCTCTCATCCCAGCATCCGATCCTTGGTAAAGCTGCTCTCCGCCTAGTTTGTGTGGCACGGCCTCAACCGAGAAGTCCACTCATTGGCTTGCTTGTGCCTTGATTGCCAAAAATCCAAGGTGACTCGACACTGCGACAGCGGCATCAGCTCCTTCCCGAAGCTCGCCGATCCGGGCACATCCACGTGGATATCGTCGTGCTTTCACAGTGCCAAGGCAAGCGCTACCTACTCACCTCCGTGGATCGCTCCACTAGGTGGATCAAGGCCATCCTTCTAGAAGACATGACGTCAGCCACCTGCGCCTCCGCCCCGCTGCACGGGTGGATCGCCCGATTCGGGGTGCCCGACGACATCACGTCCGATAGCGGGACACAATTCGTCCCCGAAATCTGGAAGATCCTTAGCCGCCTCCTGGGAATACGCCTGCATCAGACGCGAGCCTACAGACCACAGGAAAGCGGCCCCGTGGAGCGCTTGCACCGCGTCATGAAGGCGTCTCTCATGGCTTACAAAAGTGGCAAGAACTGGATGGCACACCTGACATAAGTGCTGCTCGGCATGCGGACTATGCCCCGTGAAGGCCTGGACACTTCCTCTGCCAAGATGCTCTATGGCAATACGCTGGTGGTCCCCAGAGAGTTTTATCCTCGCGCCCGATACCCCGACCCCTCCGAACATGGAGCAGCTCCGCCGCACCGTCGGAAACCTTGAGCCCTATCAGCTGACAAAGGAGAACAGCCACCCCATACAAGTCCCACGCGATCTCCTAACGGCGCCCAACGTCTTTGTTAGCAACGACACAGTGCGCGCTCTGCTGGTGCCACCTTGCAAAGGCCCATATGTTGTAGTGCAAGGCTGCTCCAAGTCATTCCAGCTGGAAATTAATGGCAAACTGGACAAGGTGGCAATCGACAGACTAAAGGCTGCCCACTTGGAGGCCAAAACACCAGCCGCCGCTCCGACGGCAACGACAGTTCCGTGTACTTGCAGAGACAGGCCGATTCAGCCCTCTCAGCGCCTGGACCATTGATTGCATCAACTAACATTCATAGTTTTTATATTCTCTGCCTTAATAGCATCATTTCGCTATCAGTCAATCTCTTTTTTTTTTTATTCATAACATCTTCATTAATTGCATGTGACTTTCTTCTGAGGCCTGTAACGGCTTACCTCAATTGAGTCGTCCCGCCTGTAACAGCTTACCTCAATCGAGCTGTCCTGCTGGGCGCTCATTAAATTAATTAACTGGCGCCCGGCCATGCGGGTTGTCGCCCCCTTATAAGTGCATTTGCAGATCTATCCAAAATACTGACAAACTCTCAAATTTCCATGACCACCAGGAATAGAGTACTGAATTGCTATGTCATTCCAATAATGAAGTACGACAGTGAGGATTGGACGCTGAATAACAGCACAGCAAGTATTATCGATGCAGCAGAGATGTGGTTCTATAAGAGAATGATGCGGATCACATACATGGACAAAACAACAAATGCTGAAGTTTTAAGAAGAACGAAAAAGAGAGGAATCTATGTCAAAGCATTAGAAAGAGCCAAGCAACATTCTTTGGGCATGTGATGAGGAGGAAGAGCCTAAAACACCTGGTTACAACAGGAAAGATCCAAGGAAAGAGAAATAGAGGGAGGCAGCATGAGAAGATCACTGAATGTTTGTATTGATGGTTAAGAAAAGAGCCCATCAATACCCTGCATATTGTGACATAAAGTCTGTTGTCTGCTATGTTTATACTGTGCACTTTTTAGTTATTATTTGGAAAATAATTGTGGTAAAAGGCTTTTAAAATCATTGACATGGATTTTACAATAATACACATTTTATTATACTTGGATGATACCAACCCTAATTGTCATAAAGGTTGAGGAAGAGTCTGTCTTGGGAAAAGACTCAGTCGCAGTAATAGCAGAGCTGGAGAACATGGTGCTTGTGGTCAGCAGTGCATCGTGATCATCTTATTAAAGTGGCCCTTGTACATCATCTACTCACTACTACAAGATGACCTAAAAAGAAAGTCATAGTGCAAGTTTCACCAGAAGATTGTGGATTGACTCAGGACTGAGGATTTTGGAAGGCAGAATGCATTGTGTGCAGTCATCGCAGCGTGCAAGGTTGGGAGAAGCAACAAACGTCCTATCAGTGTAAACAACGCCAAAAGCCTACGAGTGTGGTTCCGTGAAATAAAATATATTACAAACAGAGAGACTATAGGAAGGCTAATGAGGAACTCCTTTCTAGAATTGTTTTTCATTTTCATCTGTTGATATATTGAAACATAATGTGTTTCATTATCTGGAAAATTACAGTAATATTGCTCTGAATACTTGTCTCATTATTTTGCCAGAGCTAAATACCATGCTAATTACCAATTGTTAATCATAATCACCAGTCCCATAATATTTTGACACATATTTTATGCTTCTATTTTATGCGTAAATGAAGTAATTTGAAATTTTTTTTCCAAACCAAAGTTATCTATTTATTTAACCAGACAACTCATGTTTGATAGCACTTGGCAAAATATATCTGGTGCTGAGGCTAACAGAAGAAAAAGTCAGTGCCGAAAGAGTTAAAGACTCCAGTAGCTGGAAAATTCTTTCAAGAATTTTGACAACATAGGAGTTGAGGAAGACTGGCCGGTGGTTGTTAGCACTGTTTTGGGGCCCTTGGGAAATATATTTGTAGACTTCCAGTCTTTAAGGATAGACGCATTTAGGATGGAGAGGTTGAATTTGTATGAGATGAGGTCTCAAAATTTGGGAATTGTCTCAGGAAGGTAACATTCATTTTGTCTGTGCCCGATGCTTTTATTGGCTTTGAATATATTGAGTTTTGAGTGGACTTCGGCTGGCATCACATGAATGTTGTTTAGAAATTGTATTTGGGTGAAATTGGTTGGAAGAAATGCTGGGGATTGGTTTCCTTTCCACACGTTGAGATGATGAAATCATTGAGCAAGTTGTCTTTGGCCTTACTGTATGTGAGTGTTGCCAATGATGAGGTTGTCAACTGAGCTATGAGTTTTCCCAAATGAGTGTGCATATTTCCAAAAGCATTTCAGGTTATCTGGCACTTGGTCGACTAATTTATTTTTGTCTTGAGTTTTTCCTATACTTACCTGTTTACTCTCCTGGTAAATGTGGAGATCTGTGTCATATTAAAGCTGGTCAGCGACTAGTTCTGATTCACAAATGTGTTGTTTTATTTTATTTTATTTTATTTTTTTCGCTTTTTTACCTGTTGCCATTTCTGACACTGCATTACATCATTTCAGAAGGGTTACATAACCTGTATTGGTAATTAGGGGTGAGTTTTATACCTGATATCAACAATTTCCACAAGGGAGATAAGAGCTCAGATCCCCATTGACTCAATCACTATGCTGGAATAAATGAATACGACCTTGCATGTTTCTTGTCAGACCTCGACAATCATTATCGAAGCATCATTATTGAAAAGAGCTCATCTGACCCTCATTCCTTGCTGTACAGAGTCCCACAGGTATTGGTCTTGGGACTCACCCTGTTTTGCCGATAAATGCAGCCTCTCAGCAACATCATAAGAGCAATTTGGTTTGATTTCCACATGTGCTAGTATGCTGATGACACCCAGATCTACATACCAGTATCAGAATCTATAGGAATGTAAACATCGATTTCTGAGGATTTTAACTGAATTATGCTACTAAAAATTCTAACTTAAATAATTGAGACGATGAACAACTATTGACAAGTGTGCAATCTTGAATAGCTATTTCCACTTCAAGGGAATCCGGATTGATGATTTGGATATGGGATAGCTATAAAAATCTTCTCAGAACCTGTCAAAACGATTATTCGATCTCCAGTATCAATAATTAGTATCATAAGATGCATTCCCTTCTAGAACATTGTGAATTTCTACTGAAATCCAATGCTGACATATGTGACTCTTTGCGCCAAAACCTGCACTGAGTCGCTGAGCATATTCATGAAAAAAAAAAAGTCTTGAGCAGTTGAGAAGTCAAATAGGTTCAACATCATGAATTTCATGTTTTGATGGCAACACAAAGAAAAATTTCTCCTCTTTTCTCACATGTCAGTCTGTGACCCATTAGTTCTTATATATCTGTATATTGTGTATAATTGAGGTCATTGTTTGGACAGTTGAATCATTTTGAATCTTAGCCAACCTTTAAATGCATATATATATTTCTCATCAAAGACTCTATTAAGATGGACGCGCCGCTCAGCTTGCAAGCGGCTGAGCTTTAACTGCGAGCAGCCGACGGCTATCGAGCGCTGGACACTTCCGGTTTCGTCAGTTGATCGTCAGCAATAGCACAAGTTTGTCTCTTTGTCTGTGTCTACGCCTCGTTTCTCTGAAAATTTCACACTTCAACTATGTCTTCTACCAATCATGGGGGAGAATTGCGGGGCGCATGGCTGTAGCCTCAATCGCCGAAGAGCCACTAGGGTCATCTCTTTACACGATATTTTGCGGATCAAAGATCAGCAGTGGAGGAGTTCCCTTGTTCCATCTTTTGGGAGAGAATTCTCACAGGAAAACTTAGAATGAAATCACACAAGCACCTTTACATATGTTCTCGGCATTTTGAGGAAAACCCAACCCAATCTTGTACCAGTTTGGTGAGTTATTTAAATTTCGGTACAAATATTCATGTTATTTCATATGCATGAGCTTAGTTGAGTATTGCTTTGTGCCTAGATATATATAATTATAAACAATTATCTACATTTGCAATTATCAAGAAAACAAGCTGCGGATCCAACGATGCTTGGCAAAGATGCCCGCAAAGGGCAACACAAGAGGAGCCAAGGGACAACGGATCAAGTTGTCCTTTCTTCAAGCCCCATCAAGAGAAGGACTACTGAAAACTGATTGATACATTTTTATTGCATCTTTTTTTTTCCCACACAATAAAAAAGAATGAAAAAAAGACAGAATTATTATCTTTTTGGTTTCTGCTTTATTTCAAAAATCCCATCATATAAATAATGTGAAAAAATAATAATGATAAATGATGAAAAATGGTAAATATGGTTATAAATCTATAATGTTCTCTTGTCTGCCAGCTTGACTCGCAAAGCATTTTCTTTGCCGGTACAATTATTTTCATTTTTTTTTATTTCTCCAATAACAATAAACATTCATGATGGTGGCACATAATTTCATGAAAAAGTCTCATAATATTGTTCATGACTCTGTCATCCAGGTCAGAGATGGATGACTCCTCAGGTAACCCTGTTGCCATCACTTCTGCGCTGAAGAGTCCTGCTGACTTCAGGCCTGTTTTAAACTTCTGATATGCAATTCACATAAGGGGCTACAGCGCCTCTACAGGGGTCAACAGCCCTCCTCTTGACTTGACCGCAATGAGTGATGGTCTCGTGCCTTTTTTTTTCGTGGCTGATGAGACCCTTAATTGATGACATCCAGGTCATCACTTCGATTAGAGCAAGCATACCGCTTCTTCAACTTGTGGAGTATGGCTCCAGTTATGTACTTAATGATCTCACTCTGGTGGTCAGTCACAGGCTCAGTGTTTGCGTCTTTGGATGGGGGAGCAAATTTTGCTGGTCGAGTGACGGTGTCTTCACAGAACTGGAGTGCTACTTGGAGGACAGCCACAGAATTAATGTTGTGATTAATGAATTAACTCCCTGTCTTGAATTTTCTGAGATGTAAGGAAGCAGTGCACTTTTGCTCAAGGGTAGGCTGAGGCTCTTGAAATGGTTTCCAGCTCTCCAATCAGGCTTTCAAAGTGATCCAAATGCTCTGTAAAAGAAAGCAAATACCTGTTTAGCATGTCTTCAATTAAATTTACAAGCATTCTAATTCAATTACAAGTAATGTATCCATCACAAGTAGGTATATAATTACTTAACTCACCCAAACATTTGGCGAAAACTTGGCCCAGTGGTAAAAAAATGTTGCTGTGCTGCGTTTTCATTGTCTCCAAGATTTCTCGAAATCAACCTCTTTCCAGGCAAAGATCGTCCTCAAAGGATATTTCACAGCTTGTTATGGCGAATGCATCGTCATCTTGGCTTTCAATGAAGTCAATTACACCATTCAGGTCTATTTTCAGTGGTTTATCGTCGAATAATAGAGAACAGCTGGCCTTTAAATTTATCTTTTCAATGCAGTCAACGAGCAAAAAATAACAATAGCAGAAGACCGGAAGTTATTAACACTCGACCAGCCACTTAGCGTGCGTTGCGTAACTGTTTATGCTGGCGCCTATGAGAGCGGTGCATCCATCTTAATAGAGAGTCTTTGTTTCTTATATTCAATTGCGTGTCGAGTTGACCATAAACAGGCTGTAAATTTTGAACCACTGCTACAATTTAGATGTATCAGATATAGATTGACTGAATGGATTTGTATCAGCTATTAAGGGGCATTAAAACCAAAAACTGTGATTTTAGGCACAAGGAGTCATATATACCCTTTAATTGCGTGCCCACTTGTTGGATTCCATATGCAATATTTATTAATTTTCTGGCTTATTAATTGCAGGCTTATTACTTTGAACGAGAGGATGTCGTTTTGTCTCACTTTGTGAAATTCTTCTGGAAGGCGGCAAAGGAAGAGTGGGAACACACCAAAAAGTGGATGATGTACCAAATTTCATGACGAGGCCGTGTCTTTCTACAGGATATCTAGATAGTTTAATCACTTGTTCTATATTATAATTATGTTATTGTGTGGGGGTCTACTTCGATCCCCCCTTCCTCGTGTTTCCTCCTGATCCGAGACTTGACCATTCTCAGAAGAATCGATTTAGCGGGTACTTTTCGTTTAACAAAATCGAATTCTAGTTGTAGGGTTCAGTACGCCATGTTGGATATTGTTATCGGCGTTGTAATTTTCTGATTTTTACGAAAACCGAGTGTTTTCATTGGTGAGTTCATGCTTTCCCATCACTCTCCAACTTCCCAATTGAATGAAATACTCAAGATTCAAATCATTCACTGACTTTTCGCTTAAGTCGTACTTATATTAGTCATTTCTTTGTGATTCGTCAGCCCCTTAGCACGGCAGCGCTGGCACTTCGCAGTAGCTCAACCTATCAAATGCCGCATAAATATAGGGCATATGGTCTGCCATACAAAGCTAGCCTTTCCTTATGAGAAATCACCTTCCACGAACAATATTATTACAACAGCCTTCAAATTTTCGCATGAATGCATCACAAAATGTCCATTTTAATCATATCTCACATTAATACTACATCTACTCTATAGAGTATAAAATATAATAGACTATAGTATAATAGTTGTTGAATCTTCTAAAAATAATCCGTTTTCAACTTTTTATTTGACGCCGGCCTGATTTCCAAGAAATGCGCGAAATTTGAATGGAAGCGTCACGGATGTTTACATTGTCGTCGTGAGTGAATCATTGCGCAATGTTTGTGGTTTGGCGAAAGGAGAAACAGAAACGCCAACTGATTTTGATCTGATTTGTTGTTACCAAGCATGGCTCTTATATGACATTCATGGTGTGTAGATCATTAGTTTAATCACGTTCTCGATGCGTACGTTAATCGTCTGTAAGCAGTCAGCTACACCAGCATATTCTTAGTGAAAGTAGGACGTTGGTGATAGAAAGGAGTTCAGCGGTAAACCTAAAACCCGGATTGGTTGTTGTGGCCCTTTGCGAAATCGCAGACTACAGCAAGGACACTGTTATATTTGGCGGATTATTGGCATGGGAATTGTAATCTGGGCATCTAAATTTTAATTAGTGCAGACTCATTTTGGGCCTGACACGGTAGGGCTGATCTACGGGCAATTGGGATCAGCCATAGTATAGGGCTAGGCTGCTAGGCTGGTACCAGTGCTAGTGTTACTCAGCTGTTAAACAGTTGCGTACTTCATACAAAATCATGCCACTCACAACCTCATAAGGATTCTGTAAAAAGCTTGATAAATTGTGATCATTTAACATGAATCTTGCTTACTATTTGTAATTTGTAACTAATACTTAAGGTGTAACTCTGATAGACTAGTATTGTAAATTTTGTAATACATACTAGGACTGGGCGGATATTGCTTCAACACGGATACACGGATAACGGATATCCGTGTTACTAATATCCGACGGATACGGACACGGATATTTATGCCCCAACACGGGAGCATGCACCTACAGCGTAATGCCCCAGCGCCTGGCACACGCTGTGAGCGGGAAAACCACCCTCTGCCTGCAACAGTTAAAGACAAGCGACCTTGACCTACTGCTGTCATCCTCTTGCTTCTTGTACATTTCTTTTATCAAAACGTTCAGAATGAGTTTCAAGAGGCATCGCACATGCAGACAGCTCGCTTGCCTGTCGATTTCACAGAGGTGATTCCTTATCAGCGCAGGCTATTTCAAGTATTTTTCCCCAACTTCACAAGTCGCAGATTATAAGCCCAAGACGGAACGACAGTAACGTGCACTTTGAGCTACAGTGTACACTTTCAACAAACATGATTTGGAAATGTACAAACTTAGTAACTTCATGAGACGCAAATCAGTTCATAACTTCATGGCAGTTATTGTTCTATAGAAAGTTTGAAATAATTCAAGTCGCTAGATCGCCAAGTAGCCGGCATAGGCATATGTACTAGTGTGTATTAACTGTTCAATTTCAAACATGGTTCAAGGTCGAGAAAGTGATGAAATTCAGTGCTGTTTGTGGTTCACACGAAAACTGCAATTGACAAAGCTGTCATGTGTAACGGTGTTGAAAAATAGGCACTAAAGGAGATAGTCAACAACGCGTGTTACGTCACTTTTGCTTGATGACTGAAGAGATTCCAGGGCATAGAATTGTGTTCATTTAAAACAAATCAGAATTAGCGCATTGTTGACATCGTGTAATTGACATCGCTCAGCTTCAGTGAGCAGCGTTTGTGTGCGGAATGGCTGTGCGCTACGCTCACTGTGCGCTCGAAACAAACACTTGAAATTTACACTATCCGTGTTGAAACGCGGATCACGGATAGTACTGGAAACCCCCAATATCCGTGCTGTCACGGATATCGGACACGGATATTCGCCCAGCCCTACTTTTGACTGACATAACTTTAGACATTATGCTTGCTGTGGGCTGATTCCTTGATGCATCGAATTGAATAGATTTAAAATCTTGCTTTCTCGCGTTTGATGTCTGTGGTGAGTGGTGACGTGACAAAAGTAATTCTCTTGTTAATATAATGGGAGCCGTCGAGTGAGCAGATCTTTCAGCAGTTCTCATAAAATAAATCTCACACTCTTCTCATTTCAAGCTATTCCGCCTGAGCAGAAAATTCACATTTTAATTTGTCTTGAAATCATTCATAGCTGACTGAATCTGTCAAAATTGATCTCACATCACTTACAAAAGCCCATAGAATCGATCTAAAAAGGTTCCCTAAGTGAACAGAGGTCCTCTTTGAAGAATGGAGCAGTTGGAATGGAAGCATTTCTTTGATTAATAAATCATCCTTGGCTTAACTCAGATGCACTCAATTATCAGAGGGGGCGCACAGGAAGCCAGACAGACAGGCGTTTGCTACTTGAGAGTGGGTGCATTGGGGGCTGCTAAGTGACATCATCATAGGCACGCTGCTGAATGTGGTGATTATATAACATTTTTATGGTGTGGCAGGAGGTTATAATTCTCAGAGGGGGGGGGGACATATTAGGGCGAATATGATGGATTATCTGTAATCTGAGCATAAAACTGTGATTGTTCCTCTCTTGGATGGCCCTTTGAGGTCGGACGTAATCAATTGGGGGAATTTGTGTCTTGTGCTCATTTAATATTCGCAGCAGCAGCTGTTTGGTCAGAGCAGGTTGCTTCGTGGAAAATCGCTTCTTGCAACACACTTGTTTTGGTGTTGAATAAAGCATGAATTGCCTCTCAATGTGTTTACAATGCAAACATGGTCGGAAATCAATCAAATCAATGTTCTAATAGTGTTTATATATTTGAAAGTTATATATATATCGAAATTTCTAAACTGTTATTTTTTTGGTATTACGATAACTGCATTAAATATTGAACGCTTTCAATTTTGCGATCGTGGCCTACGGTTTGGTGCCTTGTTCCACGGTAGCAGATCAATGGCTGAGGCCTGGGATGGCGTGCGCTCCATTGATTATTGATCCACGCTCCTTCGTGACCCTCTGCACACTGCATGATGCCTGCATTATTGACGCTTCAATAGCCCTCTCATTTGGCCGTTTCATTTTCAGAAAATAAAACTCTGAAGTCATGTACAACGGCATTGGTCTGCAGACGGCCCGTGGCAGCGGAACCAATGGCTACGTGCAGCGCAATCTGTCGCTCGTGCGTCACACGAAAGACAAAGTCAACTACAAATCAGAAGAAGAAATCAAGAAACTCGATGCAGAGATGGCGAGACCTCCGAACGAGGAGATTCTCGCTCACGAAAGGAAGCGCAAAGTCGAGTTGAAGTGCATGGAAATGCAGGAACTGATGGAGGACCAAGGGTCAGTCTCACACCTCTCGCCCCTCCCTGCTCTGTGTTAATGTTGAATTGTTTTTGCAGGTACACAGATGAGGAGATTGATCGCAAAGTGTCGACATTCCGAAAGATGCTGATGGAAAAGGAAGGTGTCTCTGAGAAGCTAGTAGACAGGGACTCATCCGGCAGACCCATGTGAGTCATTTATTTTTAGATATTTTTAATCTTACAATATCAGTAATTTTAGTCCTCTTTGCCCTAGGCCCTAGATTATAAATTAATATAATTATTATTATTATGACAAAATTAGAATTTGTAAGACCTCAATATCCATAAAATGCTCGCAATACCCAAAATATTAATTGATAACATAATAGAAATTTCATGTGAATGAGGAATTGGAATGTGACTTGAATCTAATATGCATCCATCTGCTCATGAAGAAGTGAAACTGGAATGTGTAGCTATGACTGAGAGAGTCAGAAGTGGGATGATTTGTGTTCTTATTCTTGTTTCTTGGCTTCCAAAGCGTTTTAATAAGAAAGATGCTCATAGCCATGAGAACTAGTTATGAGCAGTTCGGTTATGGGAATCTCGGGAAAGGTGTTTTATAAGCTAGGTTTGCTATGCGCAGAAAACGAAACTAGTGCGTTATGATTATGTTGACACCCCATTCGGCTTATCTTTATCCTTTTGCACCATAAAACAATGTTTATTAAATCAATTAGCAGTGGCAGAGAACGTAATCCATGCGCAGCCTATAATCAGAGCATGCACAACTACGCACAACTACGCACAACCACACTCAGCCTCACAAACCATTATTATTATGTAGGTTGCTTCTTGTGAACTACCGTATTAATGACTTGTGTCACTCAATCTCCATGCTGTGAACAGAATAAATGTACCAAGCATAGAGTAGGCCTATCTTTAATTGAACTGACGCCATGCAAGTTCTTCTGGCTACGCAGCCTTTTGTTTTAAGCATTTCTTAAATATGTGTCACATGCCAACACGCTTCCCCGGGTTTACAAGCGATTTTTGTGGAATGGGCGGCAACATGCAGTGAAAGTGACATGCTCTCAGCCTCTGCCTTAGCAGCACTGCGCGTATAACCAACGACAATAACGTAATTTTTGCGATTTTCGCCGCCACGGGCGCCTGCCAAACATGCATGCACATGCAACACTCACATGCAACCCACATGCACATGCAGCACTCATTACGGCTGAAAATCAGATGCCATAGTTTGTTCGTGTATTTGAGTTTTGGGCTTTGAACTTTGATTGAGGGCTAAGGGGTCAGGGGTCAGATGAGGACGTGAATGTTTGCTGACCATGCTGCTGGACACCTGGGCTGGGCGATGGATGATCTCTTTGTCTCTCTCCATTTGTCATCTTCCCGTTGCCAGAATTATGTCATTGATTTATGACTTTTTGCATACATGAGCCAAGATGATTGTCTGCTCTGCAAATCATAACGTTCTTCTATCATCTTCCAAGTGCTCTATGATTCACAGTCATAACGCTCCGTTTGTGATGCGTATTGAATTATTGACGCAGCCTCGGAGTGCTTCCCGCTAATTAACAGCATTGCTTCCATGAATGCGTCAATGCTTTCCTCTGATGGGCATAGCTTCCTTGCTTTCCATGGAATCTCTGCTTTGTTGTTTCTGCTGGCCTCCTCTTCATCCTCTTTCCTCCTCTTCCTCCTCCTCAATGAACACCTCCCCTTCCCCCTCAATCCTAATTACGTGAGTAGCCATGCGATCCCTATGAGTGCCTCTCACTCCTACGCCCCAAGGGTAGCGCCTATTATGGCCCTATTATGGCCCATTGGTACCCGCCCCAGGGGCGAGATCCAGAGCCTTGAAAGGCTAGTTTAATTATGTCTCTTTAATTAATTATGTCTCTTTAATTAATTATGTCTCTTTAATTAATTATGAGCAGTTTATATTATTTGCTGTGTGAGTTCTTTCATATTCTTTGAGTTTGTTTGAATGGGGGGGGGGGTTGGGTGCTGAGCCTGTGCTGCTCTGATGAAATGCGTTATGTTCACACGTTGTCCTTCATTGGCCATCTGGGGCTTTGAAGGAGCAGGCCAAGAGACGCAGGCAGCTGGTCCTGCAGGGATTAATTTCTCCCTGGGCCAAATTGAGCCTGCATTATATATCAGTGTAGTGAGCTATCCCTGATCACTCCCTGTGTGCGCTTGCGAGGCTTTTTCTTCTGAGCGATGGATGCGTCCGGAGGTATCCCGTGCCTGGAGAAGGTCTGGTCTGGTGACATTCAGGTGATCATTACACCTCGTAGGTGTCGCCACGTGTGCTCTTGCGGTCAGCCTCTTGCCTCGTCCTCATGGCACAGGTAGGTGCCCATTCGCTCTCTGCTCAACTTCTTCTTGCTCAGCAATTCGTATGAGGAGGAGTGCTGTGCTGTTTGAGATTGTTTTGATCACTTTTGGTTTTTGTTTTGGTTTTTGTTTTTATTTTTGAGAGCCTTTGTGGAGATTACCTAGGATGATTAATTGCGCTAGACAGATTGGAGATGAGGTGTTTGTTGTGCATGGTTGGTGTTTTTAAGTGTATTGAACTCTTGGTTGATTTCACTTGGTTGTAATTTTGAATGTCGATATTGCTGTCTGCTTTCTGTCTGAAAGAAAATAACTGAATCATCACAAAATGAATACAGTAAAACCTCGATGTGTCGAAGTTCGTGGGGTTAGCTCAAATACTTCGACCCAAGGATACTTCGAGGGACAGATCGAGGCCGTTATGGTATGACCGTTATGATTCCAAACGTGCTCTGACGTTATGATTAACTGCATGCGTTATGAACTCATAAACTATAAACGGTGATCTCATGACTTACGAGAAATCTAGACCAAAGAAATGATTAGGAGAAATTGAGATTGAAACTTTTAATTAACAAATATTTATCAACGTGTAGATCTAAGGCTGGATTTCTTTAATTAACTCTAGCTTCGAGCGCGCGCGGTCTTTTGTCGGCAATTCATTAAATATCATCACAAGCACACCAACAACAATGCCTTAGTCGAAATCCACGGTCTATTGATTTTATGATTTTCTTGTCGCGGTCTTTTGTCGGTCATTTATTAAAGATCATCACAAATACACCAACAACAATGCCTTATAGCTTAGTTGAGATCCACGGTCCGTTGATCTTTGGAGTCAGCCAATCAAAGCTCTAGTCGCGGCGGAAACAGAGAAGAGATAAAGGCTGCCGACTGCTTTGTGGGGACGGGGATGTTTTGATGCTTTGTAAACAACAGACTGTGTCTCTCTTTTTGAAGTTAACAAACTGAGAAATGTGCTCATCAATTTTTCGACTTCGAGCTACAGATCGAAAATATGTCTCGGGGACTTCGAAAACACTTCGACACAAGGATAAATTCGAGAATGAGACGTTCGCGGGACGGATGTTAATGCTAATAGCAAAAGTATAGGAGAATCCTCGGGACTTCGAAAACACTTTGACACAGGGAGACATTCGAGGGATGGACGTTTGATACATCGAGGTTTTACTGTAGTTGTAATTTAATTATTGGTTTATAATTGTAACTGAACATTCACAAAATTAAAACATTTAAAATTGTTCAAAATTTACTGCAGTAGTTGAGCCATAATACAATAAAAACTGCACAATCACTAAATTGAAACTTCATTTTCTCAATCTCAATTTACTTGAGTTTCATGACAATGAACATATCAGTGACTTCTAAAATAGGGAAATCTCAGTTGAAATAATAATGGAAATGAATGAATGAATGAAAATTTTCTATAGCGTGAAATCCAAATATTGCTCTAAACGCTAATACGAAATAAAATTACATACAAAAAAAAAGGTGAGTCTTAAGATGTTAAAATAAAAATCAACAGTTGGTGCATGCTTGACATGTGGTGGCGAAAAATTAAAAAGGAAGGGTTCAATATAACTAAAACATGAGGTTATGATGAGGTGAGACCGAGTAAATGGAATGCGGAGATGTAGTTCATGGCTGGTTCTAAGTGTTTGATTTGGCACATTGACATGAACTAAGTCGCACAGGCACTGCGGTGCGTCACCAGTTACGGCTAGGTATATCAGCAGGCAGACTGTGTAGTTTAAGAAAATAATTATCATATATTTTAGACATTTTCAAGCGTGAATTGTGAATATCACATAAAACAATGTACTTTATTTTATTTGTTTTGTTTGTAGTGTGAAAAACAGCCACCAGGTGGCAGAAGCATCACAGGCGAAGAACGATGCCCTGAGGGCAGCCCTTGGAATCAGCGAGTACTTTGTGGAGGGCAGCTCATTCGACCCGAATCGCAAGGCTAAAGAAGAGAGTGCGCGTGCACTTGAAATGGCACAGAAGAAATACGCGTGAGTAGGAATGTTGTGGAGGGTTATCCATCACTGCGTCCTAACGCCACGCGAAATTAATTAGCAAACCTTAGCACCTGTCCCCTCCAACGAGAGGAGGCAGAATGGATGCCCTGTTGACATGGCCGCAGGTGAATCTGTGCTGCCCCCGAAAGCAGCATTGAGGCTGAATTTGAAGCGATTGAGGATTAACAGGATTATCTTAATGTATCTATTATTATGAGCTATTTGCTAAGTATGCTGACTGCTGTATTGGCAGAGGCAGCTGTGATGTCATGAAGTCACTCAGTATTTCTGTTCAGCTCTTTCAGATGATGTTTCATGATGAAGTAAATTGTGAAATATTATGTGTTAGATTTGGTAGCATAATTAGTCAGGTGTTGGATGCAATTGCAGAATCCTGGAGGAGGAGAAGGAAGGGAAGAGGTCACGAGGCAGGAGCGTCTCACCCGCGTCGTCACGATCACCGTCTCCGTCACGGGACAAGAAGCGTCGCAAGAAGTCCAAGCATGGGTGCGTGCCTCTTTTGTTTGCTCAGCTGACAGCAGCTGAGAGGGAGATGAGCCGTCCCTCTTTATTGCTTCCTAGTGCTGCGTTCATTATGAGTTCTTTCTCTGCACTTGGTTGTTGACGCTGTGCATGCCTTCAACTTAGCTCCTCTTGCTTTTTACATTCTTTGTTTTTCTTTTGTTCCACGGTTTGTCCGCGATTACCATGGTGCTTTGTAAATCGAGTAAAGTGATAATTTTCGATTTTTTTATTCAAACTTCAAATAGCCATGGAGTGTAAATCCAGGAGTGGCTTGCAAACCCTCCTCCTGCCTTAAGTTCCCGGTCATTCATTCCCCCCCCCCCCCTCCTACAAATCACATGTTTCTATGTTATATACTTTGACTATTTGGTTGATTTCTAATCGTGTTTTTAATTTTTATTTTTTTTTAATTTTTTTTTTTTGCGATAACAGAAAGCACAAGTCGACCAAAAGGTGAGAAATTTAATTTTCTCCAAAGTTTGAGATTTTACTAATTATTATTATTTTCGTTTTATTTCTTATTGCGTGCTGCGGGGGTTCAGAGCAGACAGTCAGTCGCGCGATCGCAAACACAAGAAAGCGAAGAAAAGTCGATCGAGCCGCCCCAATGATGATGACGATGAGTATGTGTGAATACCAGAATACAAGACTTCTCTTTTGAATCTTTTTGACTTTTCCTGGCTTTTTTAAAAAACGAAATATTATATACTTACCTCTGGCGTATATGTGTGCATTTATTTATGGAAGCAAATGTAATGATGTCTGTGTCAATAAAAAGAAATTTGTGAATGAGAACCAATAACTTCTCCAAAAACAAATTAGATGATTATTTATGCGTTCATTGTTGGTGTGTCGAAAAGGTAGGAATTAACATTTCTGGGTATTTCAACATCTGGCATAACAAAGATGGAGTTTATTTTTAAATTTCAAAACACTTTTTTTTTTTTTTTTTTTTGTAAACTGAGAATCAAAATTTTAAAAATACTGATGTTTTTTTCCTCATGGGTGTTTTCCTCTGTCTTCTCGTTTTTGGTTATCACCGCTTATCATCCATATGACGCTGTTATATCTCCCACCAATCCCCCCTTCATTTGTATTTTTTTCATTCATATCATTCTTTGAAGCAGATTGTTTTTTCGTCTCAGCGGGATATTTTTTTTTTTCTGCTCTCCATTTTTAATCTCTGTGGGTTGCTGTTTTTTATTGCTCTGCTAAAACAAATATGCTTGCTTCTCTCTTTCCTCATTTTAGTATTTTCCGAGACCACGCAATTTTTTGGAGTATGAATACTACCAAAAGTTGCGTTGTTTCATCCTGCCTGCTTCCCTCGTATCTCATCTTTAATCTCTTTTTTTTTTTTGAGTGTTTTAATCGCCAAACTCAGTACTGCGTGAGTTTGGTTCGGAATGGCTTGTTGGTGTTTGAGCAAATGACCTACTAAATCTCTGGGCCGTTGAATATTCGGTGTAGTCCTGCATTCAACGTTGTCGTGTGTGGTTATTTATTTACAAGAAATAATTGAAAATTTCAAATTTGCTCTGTTGATTGGCCTTAATAACGGATTCTTTTGTTTTTATTCTTCTTGCTATTAATCTGCTTCCACTATTTACAAAAGTACTGGCAAGGTAAGAACAATCGTCAAACAAACAAACAAACAATTCATGCTCTTCATTATTCTCTGGTTTGTAAAGTTTGTGACAAAGATATCTAATAAAAAAATGAATTTAAATTTTTATTGGGAAATATTTATGTAAATTATCATTTTCTATGTGGGGCGGGGTTGGGAATATTTGTCGCTTAACTCTGAATTTACCTGAAAGTTGGAAGGCTAGATGAGGGAATTATTTTATACTGAAATTGAAGCCCAAATTATCCACACTGAAATCATGTTGATGAATGCTCATGATTTTGTTCGCTTAATCTTTTAGCATGCTGAGTTTCATTTCTCTGTTGTTTTATTTTGGGTTTAGAAGTTTGCGTTTTTGATGTATTTACACTTCTCAACCATTGTATATCTCTGTGTTATTATTCTTCTAACCCCTGTTGAACCTTCGTAGGCCAGTAGTGTACTTACAATGGTGCTGTGTTTCCTAATTTTAGTATTGGGATTTTTATAATCCCGGGTTTTTCATCCAATCAGCTTCCAGGATTTTTATTTTTTTTCCGTCTCCCGTCAATTTTTAAAATAAGATTTTGTCTTGAAATTCATTTTCTTTTTTTTTTCTTGGCAACAGATCAAATGATGAAACACATTCGCGGTCTGAATCCTCTTCAAAAAGGTGATTTTTATTTTTAATTAAAATAACCATATTCTTGAGAAAGTAATAATTCCTGACCGCACTGGATCAGGTCTTTGAATAATATATTGAATTTTTTTGAATAATATGCGTTTGTTTTCTATTCTGAACGCTCAGTTCGGACGATGAAAGGTAAGCGAGACATTTGCTCATTTTCATTCATGAATGAAATTCTACCATATTTGCCATATGTTATGCTATCCTTTCTGTTTCTATTATTTTTCTCCAAAACATCGTGATCAGGGTATGAAATAAATCCTCTCTTTCTCTCTTCCTCCCCAACCCAACCCCCAGAAAAAAAAAAAAATCATTCTGCCATCTTACTTCATATCAATTCCACTAATATTCCTATTTTTCTTTTTAACCTTATCAAATGGAGCTGCATTATCTTTGTTAAGAGCTGGTGAGATTGCTATACAAAATAATATCTGCAGATGAAATATATACGAGACATGAACCCTGAAGCGTTTGTTATAAGCGCAAACCGTACCACGTGGAGTTTCATCCAACATTTATACAAAATGTTGAATAATTTTTTTATAAATCGTCCTATATTTGAGGCAACATCTGTGTGTATCGTGTATCAGGGCCGTTTACACCTTCATCCCATCAGATCTCGTTAATCCGGACGTTTTCCGACAAAATAATAATCATGCATCAAAATACATGCTCATTTTTAATTTGCAATGTTTCCTCCATTTTTTTCTTCGGATTGACGAGCTCTGACGCGATTAAATTTCTTTGTAATTCATGTTGCCTCATGGAACAAAAAGATGAGTAGAAATCTTGGAAATCGTGTTTTTTTTTTTTTTAACCAACAAATGAGAATTAAATCCCAGTGCATCTTTTTCTACTCTGAATTGTGGTGTGATTGTTATATCTATTTTTATCATCTTTTTTTTCTTCATCGTCCAAATTCATTTCGATGTCTTATGCAATTGTCCTGTGGCGCTCATCTTGATTCGATTTACAAACAGAAGTGATATGCTCACCGTTCAATTGCATCTGTTGTCGGTAGCAAATGCACCTATTTAAGGTTCTAAGGGTTTTATCATTTTCTACCTCAGTTCCAAGGCTGTCGTTTTATCTCTTTTTTTTTTCTTTTTCTCTCGTTTATTATTTTTCATGTTTGGATTACAATTGTTTTTATTTTTTTATATTTTTTTTATATTTTTTTCTCAGTTTTGCCGACTGAATCTGGGAAATCAGTGAAGATATTTAATGGATAAAAAGTTGTGATCCCCTGAGATATTTTTCCGTGTTTACAAATTGTGTAGATATAAGATTGCCATTTTTTGCGTTTCTTCTGTTCGTTGACGGTCAGAAGTCGTTGCTTGATTTCTCTTTCGGTGGATAACGCTGTTGTAGTGTTTGTCGTTTGCGTCGTTTGCGCACGTGTCCTCATCGTCATTTCTGCCTCTTCTCAGATCAAAGAAATCCAAGCGAGACGACTCATCGCAAGACGAGAGCTCATCATCAGAGGACTCCTCCTCATCCAGCAGCGAATCTGAGTCCGATAGGTACGTCCCTTTGGAGTTCTGTTTGTGTTGTGCTAATGGAGGACCTCTTATTGCGCTTACAGCGAGACTGAACCAGAACAGAATGGGAAATATTCCAAGTAAGTTCTAAGTAAGATTAATTCATTAAACCATTTCCCCCTTCAAACTTCAGATCAGATGTGAAATCTCCGCAGAAGCACAACGGCAAATCCTCCAAGCCCCCTTCAGCCCGTGAACGCAGCCGGTCGCTCAGCTATTCACCAAAGAGACGTTCTCGCTCCAAGTCTCACTCATCTCGAAGACGGTGAGTCGTGACCTTTGAACCTGAGTCTTGCTGACCTCCGCCCAATGCGCAGCCATTCCTCGCACCATCGCAGCTCCAGCTCGGCCTCCTACGACTCCCCTCGGCCTCGCAAGTCCCGCTCCCCTTCCATCCGAAGACGTCGAGGATCTCCGAGCCACTTGGATCGCAGAAGAATCACAAGGTGAACGTCTGTTGATCACGGCGCCCCCTGGTGTCTTATTTTCGAAGCAACTTTGTGGTGTATTTCGTTGATATTTTATCATCATCACCTTTTTCTATCCCCCATTCCACCTTTTTTTGCTGTCAAAAGCGTGAATATATTGGTAAAAGATGTCGTACTTTTATTATTTATAATTACTCTCTTAGGGGGAATATGTTTTGTTTTATTTGTGGTGTACACTTTGTGTTGTATATATTTTATTTTATTTTATTTAAAAACGAAGCTCTTTGGGCTTTTGTTTTATCACGGTGATCGTTTTGATATTTCGTTGTGTTATTTTTCTGTTTCGTTTTCTTTTCGTGGTAACTAGGTCAACTTCGCGTGACAGACGCAGGAAGTCGAGCCCCAGAGATCGCCATGGCAACCGATATAACCGACGACGATATTAAGACACACACCTCCAGAGATATGGTATATTTTGCAATGCGAAGGCTTTGTAACGAACTAACCATAATGCTCTGATGCCTGTCTCCTCTTCTCTGATAAATACTCACAAAAATTATACGAAATCTACTATTTTACCACTAACCCCAATTCTGATTACTTACTCTATACTTTATTTAACCATCCAATGCTGAATTTTCTGGAATTGCCATTGTCATTGCGTTGTCGTTGCTAATGGTTTGCTCCTTCAGCGCACGCAAGCGCCCTGTGCCCTACCACAGACCAAGCCCTCCTTCGAGCCAGGACTCCAGCGATTGGTCGTCACGCAGCCCATCACCACGGAAACCGTCTCCACGGCAACGCAGACCACGGGGCTCCAAGAAACATCGCTCACGTCGCTTACGTCGCCGTTACCATCGGAGACGAAGGAGGCGGAGTCTAAAAGAAGAAGAAAAGGAAGAAGAGGAGGAGAAATAATTCCCCTTTGTTTTTTTGTTCTTCTTTTTTTCTTTCCGCTCGGCAATGACTGTCGTAGGGCCCTGGAGGGTGTGCTGCAATGAAATCATTCCTTTTGAACTGCCATTATTATTTCTTTTTAAATTTTTTTGTTTTGATTTGGCGTGTGAATCTTCAAGCAATATGTGCTCAGTGTGTGCTAGCTCTGTGAGTAATGATTGTCTTTTAACATGATCTCTTTCCATTTGTGCGTGATTGCAATTTTATTTTTATTTTTTTATTTTTTCATTTTTTTTTTGTCTCACTGTAGATCTATTACGAGTTTTGTTCATGAGGTTTTGAGTTGGTTGCCAATAAAATGTGATTCATTACTTATTCCATTCTTTCATTTTTAGTTATAAGGGTGTGCTGTTCTCAGAATTTTCCAATGATTATGCACTTCCATATGTGAATCCTACTACTGTACATATAAATCTTCTTGATCCGCTGAAATTAATTAGTCCAGAGCATAATTACATGGTTTGGGAGTGCTTTCTATACTGCTTTGGTTTTGGTTTCTCTGGGGTCAAATCCTCATTCAGGGCATCTGATTGGCTCTCCTATCTCTCAGATGGTCTGAATTTGCAGATTGCAAAAATGTGAAATCCGCTCAAGTCTGTTATCTAGCTGTTTCCATGCAAGACAAGTATGGAGACGAAAGTAAGATGAAAGTAAGATGCACAATTGTGACTGTAAGAAGTAGACCCGCAAGCCGTCGCTGGATGAAGCACCAATTCGGCGGCTTGCCGGCTTAGCCAATCTTTATTCACGGCGGCGAATTAGTAAAAGTCGCATCTCAAGCCGGCTCAGAGCAAGCATAATTTCTCTCTTTCTCGAGTCCAGAAATCAATTGAGTACTGTTAAATTTAAAATATATGCATTAAGATTTAAAAAACATTCTGAGAAGAAAAAAAAAAAAAGAAAAAAACATGAAGAATAAAAACACAGATACTTAGATATACTTAGATATAGGCGAATCACATAATCGTGCCTAATTATATTACAGCACCTACATCGGCATGCCTATTTTTTTTTGTCGACAAGTAATAGGAAAAATAGGGAAAAATTATCTACGCTATCAGAAATAAGCACCAAAGAAACTTCTTTGACGCCTAAAAGTTTTGAAATAAATGACAAACTGAATATAGTATAAAATTATCACTAGGTTATAATTTTGTTCAGACTCAGAAACGAAGCCTTCGGAAATAAAAACTATATAGGAAGGCGATTCGTGATCAACAATTTCATTAAATTATTATACATTCTGGCGTCATCTACAAACGCCAATTAATCCCGCGATTTTTGTTTATTTTTTTGTTCTCAGAGCCCACAAAATATAGCAACGGATGTTAGTACATGCACGTAAACGTGGAGCAAATAACCGACTGAAAGATGCAATGTTGCCGTCTATGGTGAACAATATAATTCATATCATTTTCATGGCGGCGTATACGAACGATGGCGGCGCATGTACATGGCGGATAGCCGTTTTGCCAAGGCTGGCTGACGGCTCAGGTCTCTATGGCAGCGGCTGGCGGCTCACGGCGGCGGTTTTGGGGTTAAGTAAGAAGTGCTTGATATGCATTGAAGTGGCGCGCACTGTGTGATTGAAGTGCGTTGTGATTGAAGTGCGTTATGATTGAAGTGCGTTATCATATTTTGCATCATAACGAGACCAACCGGAAGTGTGGAACACACCGGAAGTACGGACCCCGTGCTCAGACCTCGTGTGGACCCCTCTATCTCTTTCTTCCGGCATGGCACCCAAAAAGAAGCCGACCACTACTGAAAGTATGAAAATTTTCACTTATAACCATGGCTTTCAATCATAATAATGGATACAAGGACGTTAGATGCTTTCTACACCTTATTGTGATCCATCTATAATTTTGATTTCCTCTTTGAACGCTCAAATATGTGTATTTTTGACTTGGGGCTTATACCCTGTATGTTTGGCACCGGGCGATAATGGGGGAAGGAATACGCATTTCCACGTTTGTGTTGATTTTCGAGAACTCAACCGTATGCGACCCTATGCTGGTTGTGCTATTTTGATTCGGTGCGGAGCTTATTTTTCTTATATCTATTTTTGCCAATTTTCCTCTGGTTGCGTGACTTACCTCGTTCATTCATTGGGTTGCAGTGATTTAGTTACTCGAATGAGTGATATTTAGAAAATTCATATCGCTCCATTGATGATCTTTTCACAATATCAAATCAGTTCATGAGCCAAGGGATGTTGTTAAAAATAACTTTTGCCGTCCTTCTATCTCTTAAGATACCATGTATCACACATGTGTTTTTGCCCCCTCGCGGTTTCTGTGTAATTCTAAAGGTGTAAGGGGCCTACCTATTGACTATTCAACATAATCAGATCCCAGGACTTCCATATGAGGAGAGTGGATCACATGCACGGTTTTGGCTCTTGCATTGTTAATGTTTGCGCTTTGCATTGTTAATCAGAAGTTTCATTAAAACCGATTTTCCGTTTGCAGAAAGCGCCAAGAAGGCGGCCACCGCCAGCGCAAAGGCGCCTGTTAAGGCTGCCGCCCCGAAGCCTGTGAAGACCAAGGGAGATTCCTCTGGTGAGTCTCACGGCATCTCTGCCCGTTTAATCTCATATTGTGATATCAGCCAAGGACAAAGCTCTGAAGGCAAAGAAGACTGTTCTGCGTGGCGTGCACCAATCTCTGAAAAAGAAGATCAGATCGAAGCCCCGCTTCACCCGGCCACACACCCTGCGCCTGCCCAGGACGCCCAAGTACCCTCGCAAGAGCACGCATCATGCTCCGCGCATGGATCAGTACAAGATCATCAAGTACCCGCTCACCACTGAGTCGGCCATGAAGAAGATTGAAGACAACAACACACTCGTCTTCATTGTTCACCAGAAGGCAAACAAGCCTCAGATCAGAATGGCCGTCAAGAAGCTGTACAGCATTGATGTTTCCAAAGTGAACACTCTCAACAGGTGATCTTATTTAATCTTATTTTATGTTGAATGCTGACTTTATTCTTGCATTGTAGGCCTGACGGTGAGAAGAAGGCGTACGTGCGCTTGGCTCCCGATTATGACGCTTTGGATGTTGCCAACAAAATCGGTATCATCTAAACTGTGTGTGTGGGGTATTCCAATAAACGCCAGCCAGCCGTATTTCGTTCTTTGTCCTTATGAATCGTGTGTTCCCAATGGGAGAGTGTTTAGTCTTCGTGCTTGGTACTAAATTCTCAACTGAGAGAGCCCATTATTTGGGTACGGTTGGTCAAATATGAAATTGTAAGGTAACTGGTATTTGCTTATTTCGGTTTGCTCTAAGAGGGAGATCTAGAGGGAGAGATGCACAAGGTTTCAAAATGATCTTGGAATGTGGATCAAGTTGTTTTACGTGTATTCTGTTGACTTGGTGGGTACCTGATGTAGGGGCAATGACCCAAACAGGCTATTGGTACCAGTCTGTTTGTATTACAGATGAAGATCAATATCTTCAGAGCAGCACACCCTGGAGATCTGAAAGTGATGGATGATTCAGATTTGCTATAGAGGAATTTATGGGGAATTTATTCTCAAAATCATAATTATATGTACTGCGATCAGTGAAATGTTCTTAAATTAAAACTTCTCACTTGTGTTGCTGTCGATCTGCTGGCACACCCCGTTCTGAGTGCATGCACTTCTTACCCTCCACAATTGAACCGTGAACATAATTATATATTATATTAATTATATTATATAGTAGTGAAACTGTGCAATGGATTTTGATGACCGAGAACACAGCAGAAGATTCCTGTAATAGTCCATAAAATAGCCTCCAACAGCCAATGATGGGGCTCCACACATCACATTTGGCAACTTGGAGCTCTCTACGCAACTTTATTAATCTCCGTGGCGATGGTTAGGATGAATGTGTGCAGGTGTTTATGACAATTCAGAAAATCTAAATAAAAAAGGAATGATTCTTGGAATTGCCTACCCTGGCTAGTTCACGTACGGAATGTGTAATTGTTCCAATAGTTAATACTGTGTATTCGATAGCTAATACATGTGAATTTGCACAAATTCCTTATCGGCAACAGTAAATTAATACGAGGTTCATAAATAGAAATACACATGCAAATTAATGCATATTAATAATTAATTATTGTGGCTTGGCTATGGATATCAAAAAAGGATGCAAACATAATGAGAAAAAATTGGAAGGATTCATTGAGGAGAATGAATGAATATATATCATATATACATGATATCTTGCATGAAATTCGATTTTTATATATTTGAAAACATTAATAAAATGCATGTAAAACCACACATGAAATTTCAAATCAACACACACTATCACTCGCTTGGATGCATAAAAAGTAAGCGTACAGAACATTAACAGCAGCAAACTGCATCCAATGCAAATGACTGAAGCACCAAGACCACAAACCGACTTCAGAAAATGCTGTTCTGTGAATTTGATAAAGAACGAATTGGGTGTACATGAAAATGGACGACAGTTTGATGATCAGAGGCGACCTCCAGTGGCTGAAAAGAGAACTGGAGTCGTCTTCAGTGTCTTCATCCTGCGAACAAAGAAGCAAAGAATGAAGCCCTGTTCTACAAAAACCGCAGGGAATCACCAGATAGAAGTGCTGCTTAAGGAGAGTGATTCCGTACATGATGCCAAAGATGCGAAGAGCACCAGACAGCACCGTCCATGGCGTGAAGATCCGCTGCAAATAGCTCAGGATGTTGAACATCCCGTCTGAAAATATGCAATAGAGTACAACGTGAACAATTTCATCGCAGTTGTACATTTTTGTAAACCGTTCATGTAAAATTATTGATTTTCTCACCTAAAGTTGATTTAACCACTTGAAGAAGAATCTGGCTAAGAGATGATTTCTCCCCAAAACTGAGAAGAGAAACAAGACGTGAAGTAACAATTTTATGGACTGATCAGATGTAGAGCCAACTCACTCTACCCATTCCGGAGGCACTTTCAGGCTCCATTGCGCAACATGAGATTCTCTGTAACTTCCGTACATATAAACAGATGAACAAAAAAGCAGGATGGCCATGTCAGTTGGATGCACTGAAACAAGGAACAGATATCACTTCATTTATGCCGGGACATTTGAACCTATACCATAGTCTTCATTTCGCATAAATGTATATAGGATGCAATAGATGGCAACAGTGATTGCAATGATGCTGAAAAATAAAATAAAATCCACGTACACAATCCTGTGATGTACAATGCAGTGATCATACCCGAGATAGACATAGTCGTCTGAACATTGCTTGATAAAAAATGCACTCACAGATAGAGCTATAACTGAAATGGTTGTGGATACAATCTGAATAAAACGTAAATTATGAATATTATACACGATGCATGATATTCTGACCTGAGCCAGTTGAGGCTGGTCGTCTTTGTGGTCTGCGATCTCTCGACTAATTTGCACGCTCAAATGGAGGAGACCAATTGATTCTGACAAAAGCCACAGCGGTTCAGAGCTCCACAGGAACACATCGTAGAAGTCAATGATCCAAGAGGGAAGAAGGGTGAAGGGAAGAAGAGCAGAGGTGAACAGGGAACCCAGGAACAGAATTGGGCCAAGGAAATCCTGAACAACACAATTTATGATCAGCCATGAATTTCACAATCATTATGCATGTCATATCTGTATAGTCATGCAGTGTAGTGTCTTATGTGCAATTTTCAGCGAGGAAAGAAATTATTTGCTCTGTAGTTAAAATAGTTATCATGGCTTTTTGCCACATATTGCAGCACATAAAACAAAAATTTATATATGTCCCTTTTTCATCCTGATACTACTGAACTAAAAGGCCATTGTTGCACATCCAGGGAAAGCATTCTACATCGTAAAGCAATCGATGATTGGAATTCACAATGCTTAAATCATATTATTGCCAGTTAATATCTATTACATGTGAACCCTCAGGCTGAAAATAGCATTAAGTCGCTGAGCATATTCCCAAGAAACAAGCCTTGAGAGGTCAGATGGGTTTCATGGCCGTGGCCTTTTCGCAGCAACAATCATCCGTGGTCAAGTGCATGGGGTCAACTCAAAGTGTAAGATCATCCAGCACAGATAAATCGGGCGAGGTCTACGGATCCCTGTCTCGCTGTAGTACCGGTATGACAGCTAAAGATGCACCCAGAAACATTTCGCGTGCATCTAATTTTCCATCGTGACCGCGAATATGGTGGAAATTTCCTATTCTACAGTACAGAAATGGGAGTCTTGGAACGAGACTATGGTAAAACCTAGCACAGATAAATTGGGCGAGGTCTGCAGACCTCTTTGCCTCGCAGTAGTATGTCAGCTTCTAGCTAGGTATAACCTAGCTGACATACTACAGCGAGACCCAGTCCCAGGGGTCCGCAGACCTCGCCCGATTTATCTGTGCTAGTGAGGTGCAGTGCAGATAATCTCGTTCCATGACTCCTATTCAGCTATTGCATCATCCCCACAGATTATCGCTACAGATAGCTGCATTCTGTAGCCATAATCTGTGGGGATGATGATTCCTTATAGCAATATTGACTTGGAAGGAGATTTGGCTACATAATCATGAGAATGCAGCTACACGGCGGAATGAGCGATAATTGACTCGAAAAGTTGCCATCAACTCACTCTGTCATGGTTGAAACCGTTGAATGCACTTGACAGCACGGCCTGGAGGCATAACATCAACGAGAACCGCAAAACAACACCTTTGCCGCAAAATGACCCGAAGACGGGTACGAGAAATAGCAGCAAGTAGTAGAAAACTTGCACACAGGCGCCAAATGCGAACAGACACATTGTGACATTATGATTATGACATTATGGCCAAGAATATGCAGAACAGCAACAATATCATCGCCATTTTGTGTCCAGGTGTAATGGTAGACTGCCGAAGCTGTACGTATACTTACATTGATAAGTGAGAGCCAGTTGAGTAAGCTTCAATGGTGTTTATTCAGACCCAGATCCAGTAGAAACTCGTTCGAGCCTCTCAAGCACTATACCAACCACTACATGCCATCTATGAAAGAATGCTAGAGCTAAGAGAACGCCCCAAACATAGAAGAGATCAGCCATCTGCCCAATATATATAAGAAAGCTAGGATCCTGTGATTTACACGAACTATCGACCAATATCACTGATAGAGAAACGCAACTTTCCGTCACATTACTAAGCACATCATTGCCAATGAATACCTACCGAAAATGCAGTATGGTTTTCACCCAAAACACTCATGTTCCAACATTGTCATGAATGTATAACTCAAAGAAGGAACGAAAGCCATTCCTCCTACTCCCGACGGATATCGCCGGAACTTTTGATAAAGTTGACCGAGAACAACTGGTTCAACGCCTTCAAGAATTATGGTGCACCGACTCATCTACTCCGGCTTCTCAAAAGCTATTTGATGAACAGGACGTTCTACGTAAGACTCAGCGCAGCTCAATCAGATGACCACCCTCTGGACATTGGAGTCGTTCAAGGAAGCGGCTTAGGCCTAGTTATGTGGAATACATACTTAACCACAATGATAGCTAGATGCAACAGAGAACCACTGCATCGCTTTTGCTGATGACCTAAACATCTTAAGCCAAGATCAACCAGAAATGGACAGAATCGAACAAAAGGTAACGGATGTGTGCAACAATGCTGGGATCACGATGAAGCCAAGTAAAGAAGTAATGACAACTTTCTATCCGCCACAACATCCAGAGAAAATAGATCAACCAACAACACGCCTAGTTGGAGTGCATGTTGACCCAAACCTTACGATGCAAGACCACATCAACCATGTTCTGAACAAGGGAAGAATAGCAAAGACCTGATGAGGAAACGTCCTTACTGTGGTAAAGACCAGCTTACAGCCCTCTACAAATCACTGATGTGGTCTGCTTTGGAGCAAGGGAGTGCGTGCTACGCCCATGCCAGTGAGGCTCAACTGACAAAACTATTCTAGAAAAGGACTCTGCGAATGATCCGCATCATGGTTAACATGCTCACGATATCAGTTCGCAGGAAAACAGCCCACGCAACAATGATTTACAAGCAGACAGTGCTGCACCAACCCCCCAACAACACCAGAGAGCTCTTCCCTGAAGCGCAAACAGACCCTCGTTCCCACCTCAGACGCGCCTCAACCATGCACGTGCCACCCTCATCAGCTCGCAATTAAAAGAAGTCCAAGAGACATAAAAATATAGGCCCAATCATTCTACAGATCACAAACAAGTCTGTAATCTGACGAGTTCCCGCAGGACTACAAGACCGCCCTTGTTATTCCGTGCCTGAAGAAACCTTCGATGGACCCTCAAGTCCTGAACTCGAGTCAAACTACCGCCCTATTTTCAACATTAATCTTATCAGCAGACTTCTCGAGAGAGCTTACCGCCCACTCAACGAATTAACCGAATCGTTGCAGAGCGCATGCAGGGTAAACCACAGGACAGAAAAGGCACTCCTCAAGGTAACCTCGGACATCAAAGAAGCCATCGGCGAACAAGAAGTCGCAGCTATTGTTCTCTTAGACCTGTCTGCCGCTTTCGATACTGTAAACTATACCAAACTGTTATCTTTTCTGTCGGCCATGGGTGTCCAAGATCAAATGTGGAAATGGATTGCTTCCTACCTCATTGGGAGAAAACAGGTCGTCAATGTCTTAAATCTGAATTTTGATTACTGTTTTTCCAGTCAAGATTCTGACACATATTTTGATGGCAGTTCTGGATTCGGGGTCATTCTCCAGTCAAGTCCAATTATATCAATCGAAATTTTCACTTTGAAAGACAATTGTTAGAAATTAATGTGACGTAAACTTGACTCAAACATTTTGATTCTCACTCTCTTCGGTTTCATCCCGGACCCTGCTTTTTACATGTTCAGAGTAAAAAGAGATAAACATCACACCAGCACATTGACTTGCAGTAATCGTTTATTCGTTCTTCGCCAGATATATTCACAATTTTTGTTTGCAAGTAGTTAGAGTTACACTACAAATCCAATCTTTGCTCCACACCATTCCAGTTAAACAAGAATCATTATACATGAATATACATTCGAGTATAGTAGTTAGGTATTGACTACTGATCGAGGCTGATTCAAATTTAAAATCAATTGATTTCCTCCTAATTCGATACTCATTATTACTTGCATAATGTACATGTATACAGTCACCCCTCACAACTCCGAACGTCTTTGCAATCCGATGTTAGGGTAGTTTGTTGGCATCAGAATATTTATATACATATATTAATAATTGAACGCTGCGAGGGGCAGCATATTTTGAAATTATTAAGATTAATCTTCCACTGAACAATCGAAAATGGTTATTGCATTCAGTACTCGGCACAAAGCCATTAACTTAGTCAGACAAAAGCAGTCTATGATTATTTATATGATTGCCCTGTGATAGTTTTTCTTTGGATCAAAGTTTCATCATGTTGGTGCGGTGTATCCCAGAAGCCAATATGTTTTGAGTAGGCCTTTCCCCTGTTGAAGACACAATAGGTAAGGGTTCAATGGAGATAGCTTTACCTTTATTTCAATCTCCCCGCGATATTCACAGTCGTAGCCGGGAAATATTTCCAATCCTATGCGCGCCTTTTTACTCAGTTGAATTCTGTTAGCTGAAGAAAACACAACCATGCAATAGAACTATTCATTTCTCAGATATTGGATATTTCTAATATCTTTGCTTTCATACACTGGTTGGTTACTAATCACTTGGCTTCCTTACCAAGACTGTTGCTCTGCATCCTGGATGCAAGGTTAACAGTGTCCCCGAAAAGGCAATACCGAGGCATGGTCGTTCCGACTACACCTGTTGGAATTGGGAGATACGCTGAACATTCAAGGGAGCATCTGTTAGCTCACCAGCGGCACAGGGTCCAGTATTGATTCCAATTCTCAGAGCCACACAGGGGTTCAACGATCTTCTGAGCTGCATCAGAGCTATGGCAACGTCAGCGATGTGTTTTCCATGGTTGAGATCTCTGTCAGGCAGACCACTGACGAGCATATAGGAGTCGCCAACGGTCTCCACCTGTTAAGACCCAAGTGACAGTATGACTCAGAACAGTCTCTCGTTCTGTGTTTACCTTGTAAACAGAGTGTCTTTGAATGACATTGTCACACATGACATAGAGATCATTGAGAACGTTCACAATTTCGATCGGGTGACTTGTGGTGCAGAGATCAGAGAAGCCAAGCAAGTCAGAGAAGAGAATAGTGACTTCAGAGTAGATTTCTGGCTCGACTGCCTGTCCTTGGAGAAGTTGACAAGCTATGGTTCTGGATAAATTTGAATGACCACCTCGCTGAGTTAAAGTGCCCGGAATAAGAGGTTCAAATACCTGGGTAGAATGCCATACAGAATTTCTTCCGATCGTTTCTTCTCTTGCAGAAGATTGTGCGTTCTATCCTGAATGGTTGATTCCAAATTGCTGGTGTATTTCTCGAGCATTAGAACCATTGAATCAACAATACCAGCCTTACTGAATGATAGCAAAATCAGTTGACATGAAATGGAGGTGAGCAATAATAGAGTACGTTATCCATCCAGTTGCTCTAAGGCGAAAGCGTACTTCAGAGAAACTTGGGCGCTGCTCAGGATTGCCAGCAAGACAAAGTGCAACGATGTTGCGCACATTTTCAGGGACACCTTTATCCAAGGGCAGTTCAGGATGGTGCAACTTCCCGCTTCTGATGCGTTGAAGTATATCTACAAACAAAATATGTAAACATTCAATAGCAACCCTCACAAAGGAAATACTTACCGGGAAATTGGTCCTCGTCAGCAAAATATGGAGTAGTGTCATAAACAAGTTCGTGTAGAATGATTCCAGAACTGAAAATATCGATTCGTTTCCATGCCGAGGCATCGAACTCGTGAGTCGCGCTCCTCAGCCATTCGGGGGCTCGCCAAAGGTCATTCACGTCGACGGGTGTCTCATTGAACATCCCAGCGTCATAGCAAGATATCTTAAGGACCCAATGCTTGTCTACATAACAATGGTAGCTGGTTAGGTTGCCATGGTAACTCAGAGACGACGTGTGGATGAATTCCATGCCCTATTGCGAAGATAGAGTGTATATTGTGTGGCAGTTGGGACTTTGTTTGAGACCCACGCTGATCAAATCTCGAGTGAGCGAAGATTTAAATGTGAAATCAAGAACGAAGTCAGAATTTGCGATTATATCCTGCAAGACAGAAGTGTGCTTTGAGAAGCAAATGAACCGATTCGAAGAGTTGTACCTTCAATGAACCTCGAGGACAGAAGGCATAAACAGCATATGCCACGCTGAACGATTCGACACAAACTCCAATGAAATCATTCAGATTGTCATGTTGGAGTTGCTTCATCTAAGGTGGATGAAATGGTCATTTGTCCTTCGAGGCCAAAGCCAGAAGACTCACCCGCATTATTCTGGTGAGTTCAGCTTGATTGAAAGTGAGTCTTCTGCTGTTCAGAGGGTGCAGGCACACTTGTGTGTTCTGATATATGGCAGTTATTCTACTGTCTGCCAGATATCCTCCACTTGATGCCAAGGTAGAGCCCAGCATACTAGTAGTTATCTGTAAGACGTTATAATAATGCTCCTTCCTTCACTGCTTTTGTGTCGAACTTACTGTGCTTTTGACGTGAGGGCTGTGAATAAGATCGTCAGCTGGTATCTTCCAATTGCTCTTCAAGAGGTTGTGCTGGGCTCGTTTTCTGTTAATATAATTGGAATTATATATAATCTGATTTCCATGTGTTAAATATCGCTTGCCTGTACATGCAAATTGTCCACGCAAGAACTAAAACAGCCAGACATGGCAGTGATATGCCAATTGTGATACGAACGAAGTGATCTGAAATGAGTGTCAGTCATTGAAATAAATCCACGTGAACACGTGAACATTTGAACACATGACCTCGACCTATGGCAACTCACCACGGCGTCGATCCTGGAAACACTGTCCCAAAGAGCACGAGGGACTGTCCATTGGAGGAACTGTGTTGTTCTCTTCAGTCCAGTAAGTTTCTCTTGTAAAGTTGACGACCTTCATCAGGTTACATGTGATCAGACCTAGTTCATGGGGTGCTTCAGAAAGTACCTGTCTGACTGTGGCGTACGAATGCATGGCTGACCAGTCAGGCCTGTAATCCCACATGACGTAAACAGGGTCCCTGTCTGCCTCTTCGTCCATGACCACTTCACCCATTACACCTTCGTAGAGTTATAATTCAAGGTCAATTTGTAGTTTGTTCATGTCTTTGTCAACCTTTAAATTTCGCTCCTCTGGAGAGATCAAAAATCAGTGAGCCATTCCTGAAGTCGATGCCGCGGGTGTAAGCTTCATGCACTCTGTTCAGGTAGAGGTATGTGCCATCGTAAAGATTGACGCTTCTGGAAGGAGGCTGATAGGATGGTCAGGTTATGTCACAGTGGAGTGTTCAGCCTCACTTTCCCAGTGCTGATATTCAACACTTGGAGATTTTGCTGCATCACTTGTTTCTGAAATTCGCTGCTGCTCTGATCGTCAAATGTTTCCGGAGTTACCTGAACAATACACACATACGTGTACTTCATAACAGTACAATACCAGCGAACTGGTTTTCAATTTCACCTAAAATTTTCCTGGAAATCATTTATGCAACCAAAGCTCTCATTGCACAGATAAACCTTTCTTAGCCAATGAAAGTACCAGCGAGCCAGTGAAAATACCAGTGAGCCAATGAAAGTACCGGTGAGCCAATGAAAGTACCGGTGAGCCAATGAAAGTACAGATGTGCCAATGAAAGTACTGGTGAGCCAATGAAAGTACTGGTGAGCCAATGAAAGTACTGGTGAGCCTATGCATATATCAGTGAGCCAATGGAAGTATCGATGAGCCAAAGAAAATACTAGTGATCAAGCCAATGAAAGTATTGGTGAACCAATGAAAGTACCAGTGAGTCAATGAAAATACAGATGAGCCGATGAAAGTATTTGTGAGCCAACGAAAGTATCAGCGTACCAATGAAAGTACCGTTGAGTCAGTGAAAGTACCAGCGAGCCAATGAAAGTATCAGTGAGCGAATGAAAATACTGGTGAACCAATGAAAGTACAGATGAACTAATGAAAGTATTGGTGAGCCAATGAAAGTAGCAGTGAGTCAATGAAAGTACAGATGAGCCATTAAAAGTATTTGTGAGCCAATGAAAGTACCAGCGAGCCAATAAAAGTACCAGTGAGCTAATGAAAATACAGGTGAGCCAATGAAAGTACCGGTGAGCCATTGAAAGTACCGGTGAGCCATTGAAAGTACCGGTGAGCCATTGAAAGTATTGGTGAACCAATGAAAGTACTAGTGAGCCATTGAAAGTACCGGTGAGCCATTGAAAGTACTGGTGAGCCATTGAAAGTACCAGTGAGCCATTGAAAGTACTAGTGAGCCATTGAAAGTACCGGTGAGCCATTGAAAGTACTGGTGAGCCTATATGCAAGTATCATGCAGTGAATTAATGCGTGTACTAGGGAGCCTACAATATATGCATGGATCAATGACTGTGGCATCAACCCATTTCTTGTGGTAATTCTTTTTGTATTGCACTCACAAATTTAACACTCGCGTATGCTTTTTTGAAAAGCTTCACTTCTTCTTTGCTGAATGTTCGTGTCGTGTAGTCCCAAGGCGCTCTCCTCGACGTGGCTGGGTGAAACCAATAGGTCACAAAGGCGAATTCTTTAGTGAGCATCCCTTTTGCGAGAGCCTCGAGGAGAAAATCAAAGGTGTCGTCTGGGGTTTGGAAGCAGAACAGTAGAACTGGAATGGAATTAGGTCATGTCATTAGGTCATGTGATTAGGGCATGGGATAAGACTATGATGACTTCCGTCTTGCCGAATACTCACTTCGTCCTCGTGCTCTGAGTTTCTCCAGTGATTCTGCTAAAACTCGTTTGTTATTGACGTATTCAGGTAATCTTTGGAACTCAGCAATCTCAACTCCATCATCCATAAGCGCCTCTCGGATCAACCATGCTTGTTGGCTGCATCCGTTATCCGCTGCAATCATCACTGCCTGTCGCCATTGATATTGCCTGCAAATTAAATTGAGCTTCCTTACAAGATATCTCTAATGGGTGTAGAAGGGAACAGTATGCTGGTATATATACCCGTAAACAGAGTGCCACTCTGTGTACTGGGAGTGAAGGGCAAAAGGTAGTCTGTGTGCTCCACGTTAAAGATCTCGATGCTTTGCAATGGTGCTACGCATTTCTGAGAAAGTGTTACAAAACAGATCGCAGTGTAGAAATCACACAGAGATAATAGAAATAAGTACTTGGTATTGTTGGTCTAACATGTCATGCTGTTATTCCTTTCCTTTTCTATTTCAATTTCATCAACATTTATGCCGATTTATCTCAATTAATAGAGTGCACTCAACATTCCGTGATATAATACCTTTTGGTGGCAAATAGGGCCCCGGACCATGGATAAGCTTCATTGGACACATAAATAAAGGCATCACTAAGTTTTAGAGTGTTATTGTTGTGAAAGTAGTTGAGTTAATTAGTATTAAAATGCCATACAAGAAGAGATCCTTAATGCTCGTTCATCTGATTTCACTCTTTTCGTGATCACTTAAATATTCCTCCCCCATTCAAAATAAACTTTTTATTTGATTTCTTGGCATAACAGTCAACCTACATAGCCGCACAGAGCAACATGCCATCCAGGGAAGAACAGCCAGGGTTGTCTAAATATAGCAACGTGTGATCTATTCACTTTCAACACAGGTCGATTTGACTTCTCTATTGTGAGCGTCGACCAGGAATAATTCATCAAACAAATTTCCTCAGCGAAATATAGAGATCAATCTACGTTCAAAGCTAACGTCCGCCAATTAACTTCTAAGCACTTCCGATTAACATAGACTAGTGTATCGTATCAATAAGTAGAATCGCTAAGTCCTCAGGTGTTCTTCATCTGGCTAATCTGTTGAAATTGACGCGGAAAAAAAAAAAAGCAACGCCCAAGTGCACCCCATTGCCTCCAGTTCGCCTTAGTGGGTTCCACTCGTATATGTCTGAATTATTGTAAAAGTGGCTACGAGATATATCAACATCAAAGGATTTTTATGCCTTTTACTTGCGTACATTATTCCAGCAAATGTTAGCTTGGACCTCAGATGGACCAGAATGCGACACTCACCTGAATACCTGGACAAATATCGGCCCCATCCTCCGTCGAGGGGGATTGAGGCCAATAAAGGTCCTATACGTGGATTTCATTCTCGGATCCACGCTGGCGCAACCCTCAGCCACAAACGCCATGTTCCAGTGGCCAAGGTAGTTGGCCAAAGCCACGCACTCTGTGGGCAATCAATTAAAAGTGTTTCTGATTGTAATATTGGCCTCTAACCTTCAGAACAGACTGCTCCTATGAAAGCATCCCCTCTTCCAAAGGAATAAAGTCGAATTGCAGCTGCAACCGTTTGCTTTGTGACGCATTCAGTTGCTGACATGGTCACCCTGAAAATAAGACGTCAGTAGAGATCGTTAACGTTCAAAATGATCACAATATCTTCCAGAATTAGGCCCAACGGGCATTTTAATAAGGATCGCATTCACAAATTGCTGCCGTCTTTTTCAGTAAGTGTGATATTTATTAACTGGATATTCAGCACCAATAAGTTTCGTCATTCGACAATCGATGTTCCTTCTGTTTTGATCTGCAAAATTGGCAGATTTGGTATTAGAAACTCGATATGTTTCTCTCTGGTTCAAGTTCTGGCTCCTGCTTTGCGATTTATGCCTCTATGCAACGAACAGTCACAATTTAGCGTAAAGTACTCGTTGAGAGCATGAACTATTGGCCATAATGACTGAATAGTCATAGACAGTTATAATGGGGCACTGTTCATTATTCATTAAATCCCCCGAACCTTTCTATAAATGAATATATGACAAGTGTATTCAGCCGGCAGCAGTAGGATTATACGTTTGATCCAATTTCGATTATGACCGAGATTCCACAAGCGACCACAAAGTAAATCTCCGCGACGCCAAAGGAATACTCTTTCATCGTGGTTGCTGATTCCTTCAATGCCTAGCTTCCTTCAATGCCTAGCATGAGATAAAATGAGCATGGATCGTTGCAGATTTTGGGCATATATTAGGATCAGGACAGAAAGCAAGCGAACTGAAAGGTTGAGGCCGATGAACCAGTATGTGGTATGTAAATTTTCGTAATTTTCGTAATTCGATGAGAAAAAAATTAAAAAAATTAATCGTATTTGTAAAAAAAAAAAAAAAAAAAAAAAAAAAAACAAAAAAGAGAGAAAAAAAGAGGAAGAAGACATGTTTCATTTTGTTCAACTCTTGTGTTTATTGAAGTGAAAAGGATGGATACTGTAGTCTTTCAACCTATTAGGTCTCATGTATGATCATTTTAGTAATCTTGGGTTCGTTTGTTTCGTCAGTTTACTTGTATATTGTTAAGTTTAAAGTCAGAAAGATCATGAAGCCGAATGCATTCATTCATTTCATTCATTCATTCATTTCATTCATTCATTTCAGAAAATAAATAAAACTAATGCTTGGGCTTGAGAAAACAAAATTCATTTTAGGCAATGATAGTTGAAATTTGATCAAATGTGATTTAATTAGTTAATTATAATTTTTTAGTAACGTAAGAGGAATATTCACCACACAATTTCAAGGGCCCTTCACATGCAATTGGCTATTATCAGCAGCAGATATTGCGTCAAAACCAATCACATCCTTAAATTGACAGGAGGCTGTGGAAGGACTTTGTACAAGCTGGACAGAGTTCTACCAGGTGAAAAAAGTATCTCATTTTCTACTGAGTCCATTACACGACCTTTGATCCAAACGGGATTATTAAACAATAAAGGGCTTCTGTTGTTCGAGGAGCTAAACTGGAGAGATAGGTGTCCTACCAAAAAAACAAAAGGTTGGTTGCGGTTGCAGATATCTTTGCAGCTCACCACGATGTTTTTGAGTTGCATGCCGCCTTTTGTTTTGGTTGTGTGATGACTTACTTGATGGTCCATCCGGGCAGGAGGCCGTCTTTCTTCGCCTGGTCTATAGCGAGTACCGCAGCTCCAATGGCCGCCGATTCGCGAGGATGAACGCCAATCCTCAGAACTTCTGCTCTCACAAAGGCCAAGAGAAGCATTCCGATGACGCACTTCATGCTCCGTGCGACGGGTTCTGCAACAAGACGCGCGTGTGTGCCTCGGTTTTGTTACCTGCACAAGGGGAGCGGGTGTGCAGCATCCGAGTCCTACGAAGAGGGACGCATAGCACAATAGACGAAGGTGATGTCGCAATAAGTGGACTAATTTTGTGCCTGATACGGATCCACGGCCGATCGGGATCAGCAATAGCATAGGGCTACACACTTCTATGAAAGTGTTGAGCCCCCTCCCTCTCCTTTGCAGTGGAAAACTGAGAAATATCGTCCAAACGTCACTCTGAATTACTACATGTATCATACTTTTCATTTTCTGCACTCTTGGTTTACATGCATGCATGTACTGTGTTTTTCAGTTTTATTCCATGATTCCTTTGTTAGGATCCTTGTCGTTAGATTTCAGAGTGACAGAACCGTTGACATTTCATATTTAGCTAATTTACGAACATATCATGGCATCGACATTGACTTCATCCTCATCAGGCTCTAGCCTTGTTTTTTTCATATATATTTTATATATATTTTCATAGTCTTGTTTCCTTGGTATTACCTAGCCATGATATGTTCACCACATACATTTATAATATCATCTAGCCATGATTCATCCAGTCTATCTACTCCATGTTAAAGATCTCAATGCTTTACAATGATGCCACACATTTCTGAGAAAGTGTTACAAAACAGATCGCAGTGTGAAAATTACACAAAGAAAAGAGAAATAAATGTTTGGTATGGTTAGTCTAACATGTCATGCTGCTATTCCTATAATTTATCTCATTCAATAGAGTACACTCAACATTCCGCGATATTTCCACTTTTGGAAGCAAATAGGGCCCCGGACCATGGATAAGCTTCATTGACACATAATTAAGGCAAAGCTCTCGTACTATTTTTTTGTTTGAGTGTGTTTTTTGTGACAATAGCACTAATGTTTATCTCCTAAAATCAAAACAAATTAAACAGAGAGATTGTATTGAAGCGTCATTCCTGAATGCTCGTTCTGTGGCTCATCTGATTTTGCTCTCTTCGCGATCACACACCACTCTCATTTAAATCTTCCTCCCTCATTCAAAATTGACTTTTTACTTGGCGTAAATGGGTGCAGAATAACAGTCAATCCACGCCAGGTAGTTATTTAAAAAAAAATAAAAAAATTTGATACATTTTAGCTAGTTTTAGAGTTTTGTTATTAACATGGAGTAGATAGACTATCTTTGGCCCAATCTGTATATGTCATACTACCTATCATTAGTACTATAAGTGTAATTTTCAACTATATGATGCTTCACTATGTGTCCTTCGATCTTATATTCATTTATATTCATAAAATGCTTTCACTTAACGTGAAATGGTGTTTTTCGCTCATAGCTCGCTTTCGCAATTTGCGACTTGTGACCGGTTTTGCCGTGGACGCTCACATATTTGAATCGTATTGTGCATGGCCTCGAGCCGTTTGACTACGGCACACGCGCTGGCTTAATATCAGATATCTCGCATCTGAATATTTCCTCGCTTTCGGCTCTTGAATAAGTTCAGTTTCACAATCCAAATGCGCTG
>KB307587.1:4825-33156 GCA_000328365.1 Capitella teleta
CTCATGCATAACGCAACAACAAAGAAAAGTTGGTAACATTGAAGAAATAGAAAATAATAATAATAATAATAATAATAATAATAATAATAATAATAATAATAATAATAATAATAATAATAATAATAATAATAATAATAATAATAGAAAAGAAATATCAATTACAATTAAATAACATAAAAAGATAAGAGATAATAATATAGAAAGAGACAAACTAATAATTCTCAATACAATTAATGTTTCTCGTCATTATTTGGTCAAGTCGTGAACTCTCCTCTTCACAAATCGGAAAACTTCCGTTTATGCACATGTAGATTGGAGCTGCTAATATCTCGTGCTTGCTGGTCGGTAATTCATGTAAACACGGAATGTCTATTCGCTGAAATCATTAAGCAAGTCCACTGCCCAGTTGAAACATTCATCGAACTTCATGAGGTATTAATTGTAATTTTTTTTTTTTTTTCTCTCACTGAATTATTGTTGTTATTGTTATTATATTCACTGAATTATTGTTATTATATTGAATTATTGTGATGTTCGATGAGGAACGAATAAACATATATATATAATTCATTGTGTTCTCACGACAAATCATAACCGTTTCGGAATAAAAATTAACCAAAATAGGTTTCCTGTGATCCCAGTCACAAAGTCACGTTATGATTATCTAAACTACTGGCAATCAATTGTGGGTACTTGTCATAATTAGTACTATAGTAACGCTTATATCTTGTGTATATCTAGTGAATGTCAGAACAGAACGGATATTTAAAAATACCAAATACTAAAATAAATTATCGATTATAACAGTTTGTCAACATTCTTTAAGTTTCGCACCCACATCGGTGAAAACATAATTATTTAATAAACATGTCTACATTGAAAAGTAAAATAAACTGCTAAGATTCAGAAATAAAAATTAACACAGCCAGAGGCATTTTTTCACTAAAGACAGAAACGTTTATTTGATTGATAAAAAGCAACAAAAAGTGTTAATGGATTATAAATTAATAATGTAAAATACTTGTGACTAGAGATGGCATACAGGGGAAAAAAAAAATAACAAAAACATATAATTATGGAAAAGAATAACTGAAGTTTTTGACCAAAAAAACCTTATAAGCACAGCCCAAAAAAGGCACAATTAATAATTATTAATTAATAATTAATAATTCAATAAACACATTTTGAGATCCTCGATATACCATTGAAGACAGTAAACAAAATTAACAAATTGGGAGGCAGTTTTGAAAACTTGAGGAATGTTTCTCACAACAGAATGATGTACACAAAAGAGAATCTTAATAGTTGTACATGCAGAACAATTGAAATAATAAATTAATTAATAAAATAATTTATAGCAGATGCATTCAGAATGTAAACCAAAAAACTCAAAATTCACCTTGCAGAGAAACCAAGTTATGTCGTTTGTACAGAAAAAAAAAAAAACTCGGTTGAATTCTGGCGTCAGATGTTATAGCAAGAAACTGAGTAAATCGGTGGATATTATATAATGTTATGGAGCCTTTCACAATGTAACAATGGCATAAAAGAATAATAATAATTATTGGGGTCATATTGTGTGGAATTAAATTATTAATTATAACAATTTAATGCCAGTGGACACTCAACTAACAATACACTGTAGTCCTTAGTGTTATAGATTAGCGATACATCTGAAAGTGTTAGTAATCGAAATATTGGAAGCTCGTTCAGAATTTTCAGATAATAAGCGACAAATCAGCAGTATGTAAATCAAATAATATCAATTAACAACATTTAAAGAGGGAGCCTGTTCATCTTAAAGACAAATATATCTCTTGAGGGACACATTCCAACAACATTGTGCCTTATTTCCTAGCTTGGCGATCAATTTTGACAGCTTTGAAAATCTTGAATAAGTATTGTTACGTCCTCTGCTCAAGCTTTGATATAAAAATGTTAGGAACTGAATGAATTTCTCAGCATTTCATTTAGGGCAATAACAATAACAGAAGTCTGGAACTTTTTGTAAACCGCAATACTTCAGTGCCAGGCGAAAAACCGTCAAATCTCTCTCTTTTCTCTTCAGACGGCTCGAATGGAGCTGCTGTGCTTTCGGTCTAAAAAAATTAAAACGAACAGACTTCCTTTTTAAACTTACACACAATAACAAACAAAATCGATACCTTTTTAGCAGTTAACAAAATCGCTATTAATACTCGTCACTCTTCATAATGAGCAACACATATCAAACAGAGACTTGAATACAAACAACACTAAGTACTAATATGGCACAATTAAACTGAATAATCGTAATTCATCGCAGCAAACGTTCTGCTTCGTCCTCTAAGCCGTATGAATCCTCCGCCTCCTTCGTGACTACCTCTTCCCCTTCCAGTAATTTCTCCTCCTCTTCGCTTTCCCGTCCTCCGAGCTTACTATTCAATCCGCTCTCCATCTGAGACGGATTGACAATCGGGGAAGAGAAACTCGCCAATCCAGGTTGCACCGACAGCTGTACAGTGGGAACACCTGCGAAGGGAAATCTACGGTAAACCAAATATCGGTTGTCTCTCAGAGGGACATGGTGACCGGCAGCACTGGTCAGTGAATCGCATGTAAAATCCAAGACAGCGAACCTTGTTGAATGATGTACGGAATGTGGGACTGTGAGGGTGGCAACATGACGCCCTGCATGTGAGGCTGAGGCGCTGTGAACAGAACCACGTGCTGCCCGTCTCCACTGCTGATGAACTGAGTGACCCCAACACCAGGTGGCAGACGTGTGCTCACCCGTCCAAACTGAAACATCAATGCCTGGACACGTGATTGGTTACGATGAGAGCGGCAGAACTTACTGAGACGTTTGGACAACAAATGGCTTGGCAGCAGACCCCGACCGACCAAGTGGCCACGACAATCTCAACTGTCGCAAACACCAGTTGACAGATGGGTAGCTGAAATTTGTTTTTAATTTTGTTGGTTAAATATCCACTTCAAGAGTACAGTACCAATAAGCTGTCATCCTCCATCGCGGGTCTTGTTGCACCCACAATCCCCAGGACCAAAGGGAAGAGAGCAAACATGGCCGCCATGGCAGATAGCACGACGAACACTCCGATCTGAGAGGAAGTTAAGTGAGATACGGAAGAGCATTCCCCTTGAACTCACGGTGCATTTTGTTTTCCTTTTTGATGCCACTGAGCCAATAAGGCCGGCTGCTAGGATCTTAAAAGTAGAAAATACCAGATAAACGCATATAGCTGCATACAGCTAAATCTATGCATGATGTATCTTCGTAAAATCAGTCAATCACACTAAGCATTCATAATTATACAAATGCAAGACACTGATGATGTCAATTCGGGAGGGGACTATTATGTCAAAGTAGAGAATCACACAGGATTGCAAAACCAAATTAGAGATAAAAGCAGACGAACCACGCCACCCGCCACAACGCCAATAGCGACGTAGGTTTCTGGATGGTTCAGCGATATCTTCATGAAGAATCCGACCGAATAGAACACCATGCAGGCGACCCCAATGACGATCTGAGTGACCCCTAGGGCTGTCGTCATTTTCACCCAGAAGTTCACTTGGCAGACGGTACCCAGCATCACACCAGGAGGGGGGTGTCCCATGGAGCAGGGAGTGGGGGGTGGGCATGCTTCTCCCATCCTAGGTGTGGGTCTCTGAAATCATTCCATTATAGGTCATAGAGGTCAAGAGATATTCTCCATATAAGTATAAGTTATGAATATATGAATATATCTATCAGTCTAGGAAATATTTGACTTTTAAATTTGCAGTCACAGATTCCTTGACAATTTGACATTCAACCATCTTCCACATCAATATGCATGCAGTTAGGTTCAACTGCGGAAACGGTCGTTGAGCTTCGTCTTCGAGAATCCAACGTTCTACCCACTATAAACAAATGGTGCTAGTATAAACATGGTACAGTTACAGCAAGAACCACGAGGTACACAGACCTCACCCGGTATATCTGTGCTATGTCTCATAATCAGAGGTTACTAGCCTCACAGGGGGTCTGAGCAGTGCCTAGCTCAGTAGCTGACAAGCTACAACAAGACAGGGCAGGGGTGTGTAGACCTCGCCCATTTTATCTGTGCTAACCATGCCGGAGTGGGCTCTCCACTCTGGACGCCTATGCCACAGGGAGTCTTACCAGTGGGCGATGGATACATGGAATGCCTATGCAGACTTCTAGACAGTATATAATAATATGACATATAGAATTATATTGATATTGACAGTTAGCATTCACTGCATTGAGTTTGGTTCAAATCTGCTGGCTCAAAGTAAGACCCCCTCGGGATCCTGTGAATGTGAATGTAGCCAGGCCACAGGGAAGGTGACGGCTGAAGTCCGCTAACCTGGGGCGTGTGTTTTCTTTCAACTTGGACCGTGACGTCAGAACCAGAGCAATTTTTGGACCAGAGATGCTTTGCATGAAAAACAAGCCCTTGTTAACCGCTAACTTGCTAAGGCTGACATTGTAATTACTAATTGTTGACAAGCAGCGGTTGAGTAGCTTTTCACTAGGCTAGCTCAGTAGGCTTGTACTTGTAGTTGTACAAGCTGCACGCGTTGAACATAGAATAGATAATCATAAAGGAGCAATCGCATCGATTTTGTTATTGTATGTTAAAGAATACACACCAAACAGCAATGCTCATCGCATGGCACCTCCACTGAATCAACAATTTAACCAGGCGAAAAATAGATAGGCAACGCAAAAATTAACGAATTTACAGAATATAATTTCTAACGCAACTTGACATAAAAATATGGCACGCCAAAGGTGGTATAATGTCCAAAGTAAGGATCTTCAAATCGTGGCCGTTGACCCTTCGAACATCGTCGAAGAAGACCCCGAAGCCGCCAATTAAGCCATGAAAATACGCTGGCTGAAACATGAGATCGGCGGCTAGCCGGCTAAGCAGACTTTTTTTTTACGGCGGCGGCAGAGTGAAAATAACTGCTCAAGCCGGCTCAGAGCAAGCATAATTTCTCTCTCTCAAGTCCAGAAATTAATAAATTAAATTAGCGCTGTTTATACATATACATTCAGCGCCAAAAGGAAGGCAAGTTAGGCAACAGCATGCACCCTTCCACAACTATTTAATAACTATTATTTCAAAACTTGTGAGGAATTAAGTTGATAATAAATAAAAATTAAAAATAATTATAGCATGGCATCTAAAAAAGAATTGTGTCATAACCCTTTATAGCCACCAATTTGATTGGAGGACATTATAGTTGGCGATCATCCCTGGATTCATTGACAGTTGTATTACGTACATTTATATAAAATATATTCTAAAAAAAAATAGTATGAAGAATTAATAATAATACAGATATTTAGATACAAGAACCACATCATTGTACCTAATTATATCACAGCATCTACATCGGCATGCCTATTTTTTGCCGACAAAGATACTCGAGGGAATAATTATCTGTGCTATCAGAAATCAACACCAAAGAATTGTCTTGCTGACCCGTAAAAGCATTGAAATGAATGACAAACTGAATATAGTAAAAACTTATAAGTATTCCTTTGTACATACACAGAAACAAAGTCTTCATAAAACAAACAAAAAAACAACAAAAAAACTCTATAGGAAAGCGATTCATGACCATCAATTTCAGTAAATTATTATGCATTTCTGGCATCATGCACAAATGCTAATTAAGGAGGTGATTTTGGGTGTTGTTTTTTTTTTCCCTCGGAGCCACACTTGGCCAATAGCAACGGATGTTAGTGCATGCAATATTGCAGCTGAACGCAATCAATTTGTTCTTATCTGGCCAGACATCATTCAATTTATCGTTACTCAAACATTCAAGAAATTATGTTCTGTCGCCAAAACAAACCACAATTGTATTCAACAGTCACTGACAATAGGGGAGGTTATTATTTTTCCAAGATTGAGCTAATCCAAAACAAAACAGCTGTACTGAAACGGACATTATGCAGAGGACGGGATGCTAGCGAGGGAGATAATGGATGATCAAGTGCAAAGAGTCGCATCTCAATTATCAACAAATGCGGATTATTGTAAACCATTTTCATGGTGGCGTATATGAACGATGGCGGCGCATTACATGGTCGCTAGCAATATAGACACGGCTGGCTGACGGCTCAGGGCTCCATGGCGGTGTCTGGCGTCTCGGGGTGGCTGGCGTCTCACGGCGGTGGCTTTGGGGTCTATGTCAAAGGTTACTGGCAGTCTGGAACACGGCAGAATAGGGCAATCACCAGATTACCTAGGCCTATCAAATTATGATCTGCCATATAAAGCTTGCCTATCCTTCTGAAAAATAGACTTTCACCAACAGTAATATTACATTAACCTTCTAATTTTCACATGAATACATCACAAAACATTCATTCTAATCATATCCCACATCAATAGTTGTTGACTCTTCTCAAAATATTTCATTTTCAACTTTGTATACGACACTGGTCTGATTCCAAGAAACATGCGAAATTCCAATCTGAGCAACACATTGCTGGCTGATGTTTACATTTCGCGATGTTCGCGGATGCCAACATTTTTCTTGGTAAAAGTAGGACGTTGGTGATATGAAAATAGTTCAGCAGTAAATCTAAAACTTGGATCGGTTGTTGTGTCCCTTAGCAAAATTGCAGGCTACAGCATGGACACTGTTAGTATTTGTGGGCATTTTGGATGAAAATTCTAAAGTAACCTGGATGCCTAAAATTTTAATTAGTGTGAACTCATTTTGGGCCTGACACGGTAGGGCAATCCATGGGCAATTGGGATCAGTCATAGTATTTAAACTCACGCTTAGTGGCAAAAAAATTTTCACAAACCAAGATTAGCAAGAAAACAGCCTTCCTCCAGTGCCGATGAAAAGAAACTACGGTAGCAATCAGCTCGACCCTGGACAGTTCTCATGCACATGTAAACCAGTTATTGTTATCAAGGTAATCTGTAGCCCTACCAAATTTTTAGCTTAGCAGTTGCAAACCTTTTTAAACCAGGTTAAACTTTATTCATGAAATAGGGCCCTAGGTGTATTTTACGGTAAACACACGGTCAGTGAATCAATGGGCTTGTACAGTAAAACCTGTGGTGTAAGAACAGGGATTATGCAGACATTTGTGGTATATGGACGAAATTCTTTTGCTATACGTCTCATAATGTTAAAAGATTGGGACCTCATTGTGTTATGCGGACACCTGTCTTATGCGAACAGAGGACAGCCCTCTATGACAATATGCGGACAGTATTTTTGAGCGCAGTATAGCCCAGGCAGCGCACAGTCGTCAGTCTCGGGAAGTTCAAGTGATTAACTGAACACTTTAATCGTGGCGTTTGCATGGTGCCCTATCGATGCATTCTGCTTTGTTCTTTACTTTGATTATGTAATCCCTTTCATCTCATATTTAACTGGATGTCACAACATTCCTGGGGTTTTCTTTAAGTTGATTTCGATTGTTTAAAATGGGCGTGTCATTCTCCGTGTGAGCTAAGACAACTGCCTGTCTTGGCCAATGAATCATTCCAGATTAATCAGGTGGTCACCGGGGTGGGGCTTAAGTCTTTGAAGCAAGCTCCCCGGGGTGCGAGGAACAACCCCGACTCGATAGCGGGCAAGCCGTCTCACGCTCTTAGGTGACACATGCTTCAATGAGATGAGTTGTGTTTTAGCTCGATCAATGAATATTAATTAGCTCAATGTTTCATCACAGAGTCTATTTTGTCTCTTTGCAAACCTCTTCTGAGGGGCACCGGATAGCTCAGTGGGTTAAACCGCTGACTACAATCCAATGCCGACCGTGGGGGTCGAGGTCCCGGGTTCGAGACCCGATCAGGCCATGGGCGTTATGATTGTGAATTATAATTGTAATTTGTTATAAATGTAATTCTTTGGTGACTCTGCAGTGCTGTCCAACTGCGTAACAAAGCCGGGCGCTGTGTACTACTGTCTATGGTGGTATGCAGGATAAAGAACCGTTGGAATTTATCGATAAGAGTAGGGGGAAACCCCGGTCCCGGGCCTTCTGTTCTGGCGCCCGTATCAACCGATCGGATTGGGTGGAGCCGTAAAACCCCATCACTCACTCACTCACTCAAACCTTCTTTGCTGACTCTTGCTATTAGTGTTACATAAGACATAGAGCTCCGCATAGCTGAATTGACCCCTGGGGTTACCATAGGGATAATCTGGTGTCAGGAGTTTATGCGGACAACTCTGGTATGCGGACAATTTCTCTTGAGTTTTCAGCTCTCCGTATACCACAGGTTCTACTGTACATACAGTTTGGTTATGTGATTTGTTATTGGTGAGAAAGTTGAAAAGAAAATTGAATGAACCTCATGACCAAATTTATTTCAGCATCTAAAAGCAAACTGTCTATGACCCAGATAGGAGTTTAGGTTAGGCGAACTGTGTATGAAGCTGTTTTACCCTTAGCAATATAGAAGTTGCCAGTTGACACCACTTTGCCAGCATATGAAACTTTGACTTCATATCCACCATAGAAGCCTGGGAATGAAATCGACTGAGTTCTGGATGTTGGCACCAGAGATTGTCTTGTCATCCAGCCGTATTTGATAAGATTCTTGACTCTTGTCCCAGCTTGGTTGTACTGCAAAGTATCCAACCAAAACATGACCAAGCTATTAATGTACGCAATCTTACCACAAAGTTATTGCCCTCGACGAGGGCGCAGGGCTTATTACCATTATCCAGGTTCCATGGTGCCCACATGATGATACCAGCAACTGCTGGGTGGCTGAAGAAGAGGCGCAGGTTATCATCATAGCCTTGTGCTCTCATTGCCATATCTTTTGCCTTGAAGTCCATTTCAGTGATCCATATTTTCAGTCCAGTTGAAGCCAGTTCATCCAAGCGTTTCTGTTTAAGAAATGGCTAAGCATTAAAAGAGAACTTGAGCTTTTGCTCACCAATGTTGCAGCAGGATTGGGGAGTGTTTTACCGTCATAATGTGCCTGAACGCCCAAACACGAAACAGGAACATTGCGATCAATAGCCAACTTAGCCTGCCGCTTGTACGCCTGCATGAAAATTGATATATGCATGGGATGATAATAGGCATGTGCATTCACTTACCGCAGTGAACATTCCTTTAGCCACAACATTGTAGTCGTTCATGCAGAGCTCTACATTTGGGTCTTGATTGTGCATCCATTTGATCATATTCTCCGTGAAAGAAACATCACTTGTTTTGCTCTCATACCAGAAGCCATGAAGATTCTCATTGTTCACATCGTATTGACTGAACCTAAAATTAATTTATGGGTGTGACAGTTGCAGTGCTATTTAAAAACACTGACTGTCCCTTGTAGTGTTGGCTCAGATATTTTACTCTTCTCTGTACATGCGCTTGGACTTGAGATGGAGATTTACCAGATAGCCAACTTGGGATACGATCAGTCTTAGCCCAAGCCAAGCAATGACCACGGACTGAGACACTGTTAAAAATGAGACAGTAATATTGGGCTCATTATGGAGACTCATGAAATTCTTACTTGTGTGCTTTGATTTGCTCCATGGCTTTGTCAACAACATAGAAGCTTGGTTTTCCCTGAATTGTATTATTCAATAAGTATATTATTTATGTGTACTGATTTACCTCTACTGACTCCATGAATCTCCATTTCAGGGCATTTGTTATGGTAACAGTGTTACTCAAAGAGTAAATGAATTTCTGATAGTTCTTGTCGACAGCGCTGGTGCTATACATACGAGGAGCTTTGACAGCAAATCCAAAGCCAAAGTCATGACGAGTCTGTGAGACTTTCACTTCCACTTTCCTGGGGTCATACTTGGAGCTGAGGTCGTACCTGGATAACAGAAGCATTTAGAAGCTAGTGCTTATTGTTGAAGTGCACATATCATACTTGACAGTTATGGATCCTTTGCGGAACTGATTAATCCTGGTGTTTGCTGCATTCTTCCAATAATGGGAAGCGGGTAATTTTACAAGTTCTGCATTATCCGCAACATAGTTGAGCCTTTGGTTGTCATTGACGACTACAACAGTCACTTTAGCAACGTCTGAGAGTGGAAAATACAGAAATTGCAGGTTTCTACCAGTAAGTAGAATTTCAGCATTACCTGTGGGTACCTCGAAGTCACCTCCAATCTCAACCCAGCCACTTGATGGGAAGATATTGAACATTCTACCAAAACGAGTCATAGAACCGGAGCCAGCTTCACAAAAAAAATACAGTTATTGACGGAAGACTGTGTGTAGTCAAATACATACATTTGCGTGTAATGTAGGCATAAGATTCTACGCAATGTCCCTTAACATTGTCGATTGCATTAAGCAACTTGACTTGTGTTTTGAAGTGCATATTGCCTCCACCAGAAACAGCAACATCTTGGCGTAGAGTTGCAAGTCTTGAAGTCCTGTGTTTTGAAATGATGAAGATTTGCTGAATAATGTATAAGCACTTACCTTTTAGTAACTTGAGCAGCATATGACCCACCAACACCACCTTTGATTCGGGTCAGAGTGCAACCGTGGCAGTACCAGTTCCCTTTGAAGTCCCCTTCAAAATTGGAATTGACAAGCAGATTTGAGGCCCCCATGGCCTCATTCACCAAGACAACGCAGAGAACTAGAGCTGAAAGCGACTTCATCTTCGGTGCAATTCGAAGTTGTGTCTGTTTCCTGTTGAGGAATCCCCTATTTTTATAGCTCCCTCTATGCTTTTCTTTGTATAGTGCCTCAAAGTAAAATCGATTTTAATTTGTATGAGAGACTCTTCACCTTGCATTAACTCTGCCATTGAATTTCCTTTTCTCACCAGCAATTGAGAAATCGTGATTGGTTGAGAGCCATTGTCTTGATTGAATATTGATCTGGGTTGCATTAGTTTACCTGTTGCGATAAGATGTCGATTGAACTGTTAATTGTCGCCAGGTGATTTAATTATTTAAAAAGTAATGTGCAATATTGCTTTCCTCGTTTTTGTTTAACTGTGTGTATTTAATTGCACATAATATTGTATCTCTTATGAGGTGAGAAATTTAGTAGCCACCTAGGACATTAATTTCGACAATATGATATGATACTCCTAGCTGCATAGTGACAAGATAATGGCAAGTGTTAATACAAGTATACATCGCATTATTATTATCAGACAGAATACTCTGTTCTGACTTCCATGTTACGCTAATATTCTCAAATGCGGACTTGTTGGCTTTATATTAGCAGAAGATGGTCTTCACTTTCTTAAAACATCTAGGTTTTGCAGTCTTGCTGATGAGGAAAAAAAGCAGTTTGGTTCCAATTATGTTAGCACAAACGAGTACTGTAGGGCTATGTTTTCCCCTTTACTTCAGAGCAGTGGTCTCTTTTCATGACAAATGTGAGGCTCCGCGGAAAAATCTCGGATGTGTCATCAAAACTACTTGTAGGTTAGCTATGTTATCAGATAGAGGTTAAAAAGTTGGACATTTCAATGGTTTTTTTAAAGAAATATGTTAACCAGTCATTGAGATATGGCCATTTGAAGTTAGATAACCATAAAAAAGCATACGGTCAGACCCCGTTAATCCGCCGTCATGTAATCCGCCCTTTTCGTAATCCGCCCTAAAATCTCAGGGACGAATCGTTTGTAATGTTAATTGTGTCATGTAATCCACCCTTTTCGTTAATCCGCCTCCGACCACGATTTTAGGGAACGAATCTACACTTTACCATTGTAAATAACCTATGTAATCCGCCTCCCAAATAGCGTGTCGAAAACAAACATCAGCCAAGACACATCAATTGTCGGCGATTTCTTTGAAGTCGGGTCAGTTTAACAACAAATGGCGCCCCCCTGTTTGTTTAGCGCTTAAGAAGTTAATTAAACAAAGGGAATCGATCGCAGGCGAAAATTCTGTTAAGTCTTTAATTTAATTGGTTGCTGGGTTAAGTGATGTTTAGGAGCGGAACGAACGAGATGACGAAGTTGTGAGCGGAGATTAATTGAGTGGAGAAGCGAGTGGATCTGAGCCTGCAAAGAAAGGCTTGGCGGGGAAGCGCGGCAGCATGTGCGAGCATTAAATGATTAATGCTATATTTCGAGAAATTCGAAGAGTCAGAGGTAGCGAAGCAAGAAAATGGAGGTGAAATGTACAGATAGACCTGGTGGAACGGCTTACCACAAGCAGATTGAATAATGCCGCTAAGCAGACAGCCATCACTGATTTTTTTCAAAAAATAAAAATCTTTAATTGGCCTCATGTGATCGTTTTTGAGATCCTTATTACCTCCAGCTTCATTCCTAATGGTATATCCCACTACGTAAATGCATTACATAAATTTTTGGGGTTTTAGAATGAGACACAATTTTCATCAATTTGTGGTCTGAAATGTAATCCGCTCTTTTTGTTAATCCGTCAGTTTCCTTGGGTACAGAGGAGGGCGGATTAACGGGGTCTGACTGTATTCTGAAAAAGTCAATCTAATAAAGTGTTGAAAAACGTTAAAAGTGTTAAAGTTATAATAACAATAATAATAATAATAATAATAATAATAATAATAATAATAATAATAATAATAATAATAATAATAATAATAATAATAATAATAATAATAATAATAATAATAATAATAATAATAATAATAATAATAATAATAATAATAATAATAATAATAATAATAATAATAATAATTTATTGCAGACAAAAATCCATATACCTGCAAATGAAAAATTAAATAATTAAGATAAAATAAAATAAATAAATAAATAAGCAAAGCATCACATCAATTCCCAAATAAAACAGACTTCCAATGACGCCACAAAAATGAAAAACGAACTCAATGCCTTATGATTGAACTCTATAATATTACGTTATGATTTTGTTTATCACGTTGCATTATGAAGAGGCATTGCAAGCTGACAATCCATGTAAACAGCACTTAGCTCCGTGCCGACTTCTTGATCAAGTGATCACTGCGCGATGCCAAATTCTGGATCAAATGATCACAACGAACGAGATGACGAAGTTGTGAGCGGAGATTAATCGAGTGGAGAAGCGAGTGGATCTGAGCCTGCAAAGAAAGGCTTGGCGCGGGAAGCGAGGCAGCATGTGCGAGCATTAAATGATTAATGCTATATTTCGAGTTTTCAGATCAAATGATTCGCCAATAGAATGCAGGGAACCTCTCCTGAATTTGGAAATGTGTTCTTGATCTAATGATCTACCAATAGGTGATCTAAAGAAATTGATGCTGGCTCTCACCAACCTAAATTTAGCTTGTGATCAAGTGATCTTCCAATCATCTTGCGTTATTTCTTCATATATTGAATGTATTATTTTGTTTTAAACGTATATAAACCTTCAGCCAGGATGTTCTTTACCTTCTTGTGCTACTTCTTGTCCTTCTTGTACTTCTTTTTCATCACCTCTTGTGCCTCCTGTGCCTCGCCACTCTTCTTCTCTTCTCACCGTTTTGTATAAGAGTCAGATTAAACTTTGAAGTTCCCAAGAGGTCTGGTTTACTAAGTTTATTTTAACTGCAAGCTGTCCAAGAACACGCAAACTCTTTAAAAGGCCCAGTTGGCATTTAACAATAAGACTGCGTCAGTCAGTATTGACTTTGGATGTCTCCTGACACTGACACTGTATTTTTTATATGTTTTTGTCAAATAAAACCAATCTTCTTCTTCAAATCGGACTATTGCTGGAGTTTAGAATCTGCTTCTATAGAAGTTAAAAATAGCATGTCTAAGAATTTCATTAAAAGATTTAACATGGTTAAATGCAAACATTTCACTGGCACTACAAAACTGAAAGGAAAACATGAAGCGACGAAATGAGTTGTTAAACGCAAACGTCGATTTCCTCATGGCAGATTTCTTAAAAATAGACCAACAGTGGCCAGAATATATGTTACCACAGAAGGTTGTTAAAAAGTGAGCACTTAACAGCTGGAGTGTTAAGATAAAAAAATATAAATATCTAAAATATAAATATCAGGATAATTAATAGCTCCGTACATAAAAAGACCTTAATTGTTTTGCGGGATCAGTATCGTCTGAACCGTTATTTGAAATAAAAACTCCTAGGTGTTTACATGACGATGTAAAACTTAAAACATTACTACTGAGGGAAACTTTACAATGCAGAGTACAATGAGGTTCGGGGTTTAAGAAGCATGCATACAGTTTTCTTAGGAATATAAGTAATGTCATGAGATATACTATAATTGGAACACAGGCTTTTTCGGAATGGCTCAATAAAACACGGTCATCTGCATAAAAAAAAAGATTACAGATAGACTCACTAACAGAACAACCAATACGACTGTCACATATTGCATAAAACTTAGATCATCCACATCAATATTAAAAAGAACAGGAGACAGGACTCTGCCCTGACGTACACCATTTGAAACATTAAAATAATTTGACATCGCACTTTTCATTTCGCTCGAATTTGCTGTGTACAATACCGGTAAAAAAATAAACGAATAATAAGAACAGAATTTTACATTTAATTTTTCAAACAATGTAACATAGTTGAGTTTATCAAAAGCCTTAGATGCATCCATAATACAAACAAAAGCAGGAGTAGATTTCGAAAGGTAATATCGGATAATTTCTTTAGGAGCATAAACGCACATATCAATAGAGTGGTGACTTTTAAAACCAAAACCATTGAGTCATGTGAACAACTTTGACCTCGGATAGTGCTTGTGTTTCTTGCTTCGTGATTGGTTAGATGATGAATAAATCTAGTCCAAGTTAATATTTTTAGAAAGTAAAGAGGGTAACAGTCACTATAATATCAAGGTCAGTTAGGTGCATTATTGGTGCATTTATATTATGATTTTAGTAAGAATGCATACACCATCAAGAATACATATCCGGGGTTTTGCCATGGAGCCTCACAAATGACTTGTTTGATCCAAGTTGACAGGGTGCTTGGTGGAATTCCACACTTAACGGTGATTGCCTTCTGCTTCCTGCTTCTTGTTATAATAGATTGCTATTTGCAATTATGTTAACTAGTAATCAGCTAGGTGATATGAAGTCAAGCTGATCATTTATTCTCAATTGCCCACATATTTGATGTATAATTCTGTGCAAGCATGTCACCTCACCCACTGTATATAAACCAAAACCAAATAAAATTGCTCAACTTGAAGTCTTGTCTCGCCATTTTTTATGACACAACAGATTGGCGCATTCAGCAGGATTGTAACTCTGCATTCATTATTAATTTGAGCAGGATTTTATGTCAATTATTGCTAAGCAGACTGGCGACTGCTGCAATCGCTATTTGGTGTTGTGAGTTTTTAGTCCACAGGGAGGATCCCGCTATAGGCTTTCTCACATGCTTAAACACCCAACAATAGATTTTTAAACACCCAACAATGGATGTTATATAATTACTTCTTTCTTTCCATGTAATATTGCATGTATATGCGAAATAAATATGATTATTATTTATACTATACAAGTAGGACTATATTGGCGCAGTCGCAGTTTCTCCGACCCTGCAAACAGTCAACAATGGATCTGATCATACTCATGCAGAAGCAGCTAGAGCAGCAAGCGAAGGTGCAAACACATGCCATGCAACTGCAGCACTAGGCACAGCTATAACTGCTCGCTTTTGCATTGGGAACCCGTGCGTCAGTGGAGCCCGTGAGCAGCTGGCCTAGTTTTGATGCCTTTGACTCATTCGCTGAGCTATTGTCCGATTATTGGTTGCAACTCACGATGTTTTGTAATGCATATTCCACCCTGGAAGAGAAAAAGGCGTCAGTGTTTCTGACGAGTCAATTATCCACCGCCTACAAGAAGATCTCTAACCTCGCCGCCCAACAGATTCCGACCATTGGTTGCAACACCCTGCAAATATCAGCAATTGGGAGATTCATGGAATCACCCAACCTAACCTAACACGTTTCCTTATGAGAGAGCATTTCAAGTACTGGTTTGCAATGGTGCGCAAGCCAGGGGAATCTGCCCAAGAGAATGCGCGCAGGAGTTGGCCTCACGGATCCAACATAATGCGGTCACCTGCGATTTTAGCCACATTGAAGATCCCCTGGATGAGGCGATGAGGACTCGTCTTTTTGTGTGTTTGGTGAATGCCAAAGGAGTTTTAAAGGCTGCCTTTAAAATGAAAGACACTGATTTATCCTTGAGATTGAAGAGGCTGCTAATGTTACATAATTAATTGCTAAAAATCTGGAATGCAAGTTCAGGCTGGTAATATTTTGAAGTAAACGTTTAATTTGAGAAAAATCTTTGATCTACGGTGGCTGAACATGTAGAAACATTTTAGCTCACAAGACAAAAATATTTGTCTACATATCCTCCAGCCAATGTATTGATCTGATCCATATGCATTTTTAATAAATTTACCGCCATTTCATTTTGCATCATATAAAAAGTGAGTATATGCAGATAATCCAGATATGAACATGTAAAATACGGCATGTACCAAACTTTTGCGCACAACATTTCGATATAATTCTTTGCTATCATAATTCGCTTTCCATAACCCAGTTTATTCTGTATTAGTGCAACAGGTCTGTTAGATTTTGCCAAATAATTTGTTCACTCCTTTTGTTTGGTTGATTTTGAAAGTGATTTACACTTGAATTAGTAGTTTCACACCTGATCCCGTTCATGTTTTGTTAATTAAAGCTTCCAGCTCTGAATGAATGACCGTTGAAAAGTGAGCGATAATCGGGATTTCGAAGTGAGTCTTCGTCATTGTCAGTGTGAGTGTGACAGCGCCTCTGAAACTCTTTGCCGCCGCATCCTCTATCCTAGGGGCTAGTAGGGCTCTGCTATACTGTTGTGTCAAATTTGAGGTTTCGACTCTTTTAAATAGAACATTTGGGGCAGTTTTTTTCTTTCGTCAGTATAATTATATTCACACCATTTCTTTATAGTCTATCAGTATCATTCTATGACTCTTGTTCAACTTCAAGTTGTTGTCTTGAAGTCTTGCAACCATTATGATGCATGTCATGATGCACCAAAAGCTGGTCATGCAAGCATCATTATCCAAGCAAGCATCGGTCATAAATGCAAAGAAAGATTCCAGCCGATCCAGTAGGCTATGATTTTCTTAGAACAGCTTTGCACTATAATGACTATTGGCCAGCTTTAAAATTATCTTGACACACGATGTATAAGTCATAATACTAAATAATATTCACCATTTTGAGCGGCAGTAATAGCTGATGCGACAGCTTCATATGGTACTGGATATTTAAACAAATATTTTCAAGTTAACCCCGAATGCATAAAGTGCCATAAATTCCAGATGGCTGATCAGCATGAGATACCCCCCGCTGATCCGGATCCCCCCTTATCAACCTCCTGCTGCAATGAAACCAAAGAAGAGGAGAATGATTCAGGGATATCGGCTGAGATCTCTGAAGTTTTAGACGCAGCCATTGATGTCGCAAGGAAAAACGTGGAACCGCATGATGTCATGGCTTCTTATAATTGGGTTGACATCACGACTGAATTCATGGAGAAGAGTTCAGAGTTGAAACTAGGAGAACTTTTGCATGATCCTGAGTGAGTTGTGTGGAACTCTTTGGGATTGTGTTTGTTATTCTTCTTGAGCAGGTTCGGACTTTTTGAAGCAATGTCTGCAATAGAGATGATGGATCCAAAGATGGATGCTGGTATGTTGTGTAACCAGGCGAAGAAAAAATTCTTGAATCTCAAGCATGGAATTGAGGTGAAACTATTTCTCTCTGCAAATTCAATGGGTTTTTAATGATGTTTTATCATTTTATTTGCAGACAGGATTTGTGAAAATTAAAGATCTGTCCTATCCGGAACTCCTTGGGATTATTGATGATACATACGCCTGCCTGGTAAGATCCCTTTCTTTTGGTTGTCACTGATGAACTTTGACCCCGAATGAATGACAGGAAGGTGCTTTCATTTATTTTATATATAGCTTTGTAATGTCTTTATTCAATAATTACCTGTCTGGTATGAATGGCTTTACAATGCATACCTTTCAGGTGACGTGGCTAGAGGGTCACTCTCTCGCACAGACAGTTTTTACTAATTTATATCTCCACGATCCCCATTTGATTGAGGAGCGCAGTCTCAGAGCGTTTTGTATATCAATGCTCAAAATAGTCGACATAATCCGTGATCGAATCAACAAAGCGTCTGTCTTTGAGGAGGTTTGTCACTTTGTAACAAATCCTCTTTGATGTTAACCAAGCGCTGAACCACAGGAGGATTTCCAGTCCTTGACGTACGGTTTTGCTTTGGCGACTGAGATCACTGATTCCAGAGCCAGTGGAATGTTGAAAGAAGTTGAAGATGACTTGCTTAGGACCATCAAGGTTAGTGACTCGGCATTATAATTTTGCTGTAATTATCTGAAATTCTACTCCAGAATACCAGAACAAAACAAAATGAAGATTCCGACCCTGTTAAAGAGAAAGAGGTTAGTAGATTGAAGGTGACCTGCGGCGGTCATTCTGTGCCCTCTTCCTCAGCATGTCTATGCCACGGCTCTTCATTCGCGGATAAAATTTACCAAGTTGCTCTTTTCCGCATTGATTGCGTTGAGCAAAGAAAAGGTGAGCTTCACAATTGAGTACACCTTTTTATTGTCATGTCTGCTTATCTAGTGCCAAGGAATTGGAGACGCCAACCAAAGCCTGAAGCAGATGTTGGAGCTGCTTCAAGGCATGAAGGAGACGTGGTCGTTAGGAGTTCAAAATGAAGACCAGGATGGAAGAACGCGCGGTGAGTTATGCAAGCCTTGAATCTTGAACCTTTAAATGACCCCTGTTATACTTTTTATTGTATGAAATGGTGAATTAGCTGAGTAATTAAATTCTTATTTTGCAGATTACCCAACAATCCTTGGTTTTGAGCCTCTGATAAACCAGCGACTTCTGCCTCCAACTTTCCCTCGCTACACGAAAATCAAGAGCAGAGAAGAGACCATGTGGTACCTCAACGGATTGATTAACCGCCTGAAAGCTGTATGCACGGTCACTCAAGTCTCCGGTCTCCACCAAACCATGGTTGGTGCCTCGCTCGTTATTTCTCCTGCTCAACGCTCTCTCGTTTTAGGAGTTTTTTGATGAATTCAGCAAGCCTTCTCCCTGCGTGCTATCCAGATCCATTCTTCAGGTTGGTTCTGCTGTGTGACCTATTTATGAGTCTCTTTTTTTTTTTTTTTTTCTTTTTTTTTTCCCACAGCTATTGTATGTTCCCACCAATCGGCGAATACTCGGCACTCATAGCATGGTTGATGTTCTGAAGGAAGCCATACGTGGTTTCATTGTACCACCTGCTCTAATGCCGAGGTCTGTCTCTCTGCTGTCTGTGGTTTTCAATGATTATTTCAATCCCGCAGAAGTGCCATTGCTAATAACGCCCCAGCCAAAGAGTACGTGGACGCATTTCTTGCGCATTGCGTGCGTCCTGTGTTCAACCTACTGCAGACAGTCGGTCACAATCGAGCGAGACAGCGAGGAAAATGGGCGCACCTATTGGAAGAACTGGGAACCCTGCAAGACGAGGTCCGTGATCAATCTATCTGTGGATTTATGCTAAGTCATCTTCAACAGGCCGATAAAGTTGATGCGTATCTGCACTCTGTGCTGGTTAAGATGGAGCCTGGTAAGCAGCATCTCGCCTGCTTTGGTACCTGGGTTCTCTACCATACCCTCCAAGTCATGCTCAATTTCACTCTGTCTGGCTTCGAACTTGAGCTATACGCAGTGCATGAATACCATTATGTATACTGGTATGTGCACCAAGGGTTTAATCGCTTGTGGATATTTATGTTTCTTTTGACAGGTATCTGTTTGAGTTTCTCTACAATTGGCTTATTTCTACTCTTTCAAGAGCCGGGACTTTACTGTGGGAACAGGAAACTGCAGGTTTGTTTAGAATTTTAGATCAATTATTATAATGGGGGCGGGGCTTAAGTCATTGAAGCAAGCTCCCCGGGGAGCGGGAAGCAACCCCGACTCGGTAGCATACTCTGTCACGCTCCTAGGTGACACATGCTTCAAAGAGATGAGTTGTGTTTAAACTTGACCAATGAATATTAATTAGATCAATGTTACATCGTGGAGTCTATTTTGTCTCTATGCAAACCTCCTCTGCTGACTCTTGCTATTAGTGTTACATAAGACATAGAGCTTTGCATAGCTGAATTGACCCCTGGGGGGTTATCATAGGGATAATCTGGTGTCAGGAGTTTATGCGGACAACTCTGGTATGCGGACAATTTCTCTTGGATTTTCAGCTGTTCGTATACCACAGGTTCTACTGTAATAACATCGATTTATTATTCCAGAGCAATGTCATCAAAAAACGAAAAGTGGGAAGAAAGGGAAGAAGAATAAACGCCGCACCAGACCCCACAGTCGCGAGTTAACATTGGCGCAGGCAGCTCAGAGCATGTGTGGGGCGTACCACAAAGCGGTCACAGGCCTCATGCTTTCGGGCAAATTGCAACAGCCTCAGTTTGAATACGATTCAGAGGAAGTTCGATACAATCACAGGTTTGCGCCGTTTGGTTGTCTAGTCACTCCACCCCCCGTTCAGTACCCTCAGTTCAAGGTAAAGCAAATATTCAGATAAATTCTGAATAAATTACCAAACATTATTTCTTTGCAGGAAATGACAGACCTCAGTCTTTATAATCCACCCTTGCAACCTGAGGATTTGTATAGCACGGCTGCTAAGTGCTTTCAACAGGCACGAATCCACTATGAAGGTCTCACCAACCCTAATAACGAGGTATTTTCTAATCAATTCAGAATACATCTGATTAATCGGTGATTTTTCTTTCTTTCAGGTTCAAATTTTAATTAAAGTCTGCAAAACAAACTTTGTTGTCATGAAACTCCTAATCGGAGGCCATAGGAAGGAATCGAAGGTAGAAAGGAAATATTCGTGAATTTTGTTGACCAATTACGACATTTCATTTCTTCAACAGGATCCACCGGAGTTTGACTTCTCTTCGCACAAGATCTTTCCGATCATTAAGATACCTTGATTGTTGCCTTGGTGATCAGCCTGTCTCTTAATTAAGGATGCCTGACTTCTCCAAATGAAGTTGTGATTTTAATCACTCTCTCAGTGAATTTGTTGTTTTTTTTGGTAAATTATTTGTGAATTCTCTTTTTGTAGATATTTTGTGCTGTGATGTATCTCATTGCTCTTGACCTGATTATTTTATGAAATAAATTTTTGTGGATTGCTTTTTTTCTTCTCATTTTCTTTACCTGTATTCTGGTTAATAGGTTTGCAAGAGGTGGCATGTATACTACCTGCCAAGTACATTCCTCATAAGTCCCTCACCCAAGAGGTCATGGGCGGTGTGTTTGTTCAATTATTGTATTAATTTCTACATTTCTTCAGAGTCCAGACGTACATCCCATTTTAGAATACATTTTAGAAACCACCCATAGGAACTATTAAAGCCCTTCCCCATGCTTCTTGTCATTCCCTTAAAAAATCATGATGCTCAAACTGAATAAGTCCGTTGAGTGAATACATGTACAGCATGCAAGTTACTCCTCTAATGTGCCATCAATCTGAAGTCCTGACCCAAATCACATGGAAAATAAACCTTGCAAGAGCCTCAGTATCAGAGGACTGAGAGGAGTTATGCATTATACATAAATGAATACGAATATGACAAATGACAAATAAAAGAAAACTTAGTAAATGACACACACATCAAGAATTCATAAATCTGATAAATGATGCACCTTCACTCAAACCTTGAAGAATTAATCAAGGTCTGAAAGGAGCATCACTGTAAAAGCGATAATACTTAACTTTCTGAAATTTGATGACAGTTAAATGACTCAGTCTGATAATAGACTAGAGCATAACCGAAAATTCCCCATAATAATCGCAGATCCAGCAACACAATATGATATGCAAGAGCAGCTTTGAATATTCACTAGAGAACGCCACAGAATCCAGAAAAGCAAGAACAATGGTAGGGAGTCGGTATTTGACTATTTTTATTTAGTGAATCAGCACTGAATGAGTTCAGTTGTTCCTTGGGGGGCGATCTCCTTGACGATCTCCCTGGGGTCTGAAGCCGGGTCCACTCACGATGGGCTGGGTGACCTGCAGACCGGGCAGGTTGGCCATATCCTGCAGGAAGGACAACAGTAATCAGCAATAAGTATGGAATGGTTGCACCGTAACAATAGTGTTCAAGAGATCTCAGAAATGACAGTCGACATTATCCTTACGAGAAGGTTCAGTCCGCCCGTCAGAATTATCGTCATTGAAATTGTAAATTGAAGAGCGTCAACAAATTCATTAATCAACACAATCTCGAGGCAACGACGATACATGTTCTGCCAGACACTTGGTTAGATTGATCGAAACTCGACCAAAATTTTACATTCCAACCTGGGGTTAAAGACAAAAATAGCACGTACCAGCATCTTCAACATCTCCTTGGTGTCGATATCAACCTCGATGATGTCGCAGTCGATGGCAGAAGTCTCAGGCACAAAGTTATCCCTGCGTTCACGCTCCTCCTCCTGCAGTTTGATGGAGATTCCACGCACGGATCCCTTCTGAATTCGCTTCATCAAATGGGTGATGAACCTACAGGCAACACAATCATCAGCACCGCGTCAACATTAAGCACAAGCAAAATGATGGTGAATGCGCTTCAATCAGAAATGACGCCTCAACAACGACCACCGGTCCCGTAGGACGATGACTCAGTCCGCCCGTCATAGTTTCATCATTCAATCCACGCAATTCGATTGTAACTCACCCAGCAATCTTGTTGCGGAGCTTCTTGCTAGGAACGATAGCGATCTCCTCAACAATGCGCTTGTTGGTGTGGAAATCATGAGTAAGACGAGGGTAGTACTTCTCAATCATGACCTTGGAGGCCTTCTTGATGGTTTTCGTCCTAACGCGACCCTAGAAGCAGAGAAGATCCGGATCAGATAATGGAAAAGGATGGGAATTGAGATTTTAATAAAGCTGCGAATATGTGGTCAGAACAGACGCGTCAGCAAGTGATATCAATCCCTTAGGATGATATATCAGTCCGCCCGTCATAGCTTCATCATTCAAGAAAAATAATCAAGTTTCGTAACGTAAACACATAAATGAGAATCCTTCAAATGATACACTGGAGAAAAACGGGGTTTCCAGTTTTTAATATGTCGAATATCCGTTTTATACCATTTTTGGTTCTACGACTACGGAGTAGTGAGTGATTCAGTCAATCAGTGTTGTTCGATTGGATTACATCATTTACGGTTTAAGGAAAAGCTATAAAGTACAATAACCAACTATTATATCAACGTATATCATGCAGGGTAATCAATTAAAGCCATAGAATAGTTATTATTTAGGGAAATTACCATGAATGATCAAATGCAAAGAATTGTTTTCGGCAAGTTTCACGATTTGCACTGTATGAGGGCAAAAACAAAATCACTTTTTAACACTTCAGAGAGTTATAATAAATAAATCGTGCTCCAGAAATGATGATAAATAAACGATAGATGTATTATTGACACGATAAAGAAAATAGATGGAACTATTGGGCAAGATTGAATGGATTTTAGAAATGTAGTTCATAGACTCACCATTCTGATAGCTTGGTAAACCGGAAAAGGAAGTTGGTATCGATTCCGCAGTCCAAAATTTCCTCGATTGTGGTTGGCTGAAAATCAAACGTAAATAAAAGCACGTGTTGGAGAGCCGTTTCGCGGCTTGTAAGGAGGAATTGCGAGAGAAAAATAATTGCATGTACAAGTATATAAAGGACGGGGCAGTTTCTATTTCAGTTCAGATTATAATAGGCGTCTCGTAACTTTCATTTAGTCTCATATATGTTAATCATTGCGTTATAAGCGTACTGTAGAACAGGAAATTATCGCTCCGCGTGAAATTTCTGCTATATTCGCGGTTACGATCACCCGCGAAAATTAGATGTGCGCAAAATGTTCCTGAGTGATCTTATACCATGGAGGAGGGTATTATTTCCGAGAACCACGGAATTAACTGAGAGCCATGAAAAAAAAAGTTTGCATGATGTTATTCCCTAATTTTAATGACAAAACATAAGGTATGGATTGCACACCCATGTAAAATTTAGTTCTATTAATAAGAAGGGTGAAATTTTGTGTTGTCTGCAATGATAACATCCACATCAGGCTCAATAGGAGATGACGTCAGTATATGAGGATTTTTGAGATCGATCAGATTAGTATATCAGGTTGGGCGCATGCAGCCATGATCAGCATGGTTTTCTTCGTGAGGGAGAATAGTACCTCAAAACATAATATGTGCTGCCAAACGCTGCTGCAATATGCGCTCGTTAAATGACCTCTCCCACTCATTGTGTAACACCCAGTGCTCTCCCTCTCTCACAGATCAAAGAGAGACTTCTGATCTTATTTTTATTATCAAATAACTGAGCAACTCAGAGAATGTAAATCTGGAACATAATATCCAGCTGATACCAACTGAGCTAATATAGATGTCTAAAAGACGTGGACTCGACTTGCTTAAAAGAGAGCAAGAACTGGGGTTCAAACGCAATGAAAAAAGTCGTGTAAATTTCCACTGCTTTTAGATGTCTCATAATATCTAGTCGACTATAAGACGTTTCAAACAAAACGTTCATAATTCGTTCATTCCCCTTCTTGTAAATCCCAATTCTCAAATTATACCGTATAATTATAACGATCTCAATTATTTTTTTTCTCTGTTTTGAATACATGTTCACTTACTATTATCGGTCGCTGTCGAGGATTTTACCACAGTTTTATCACACTGTTTTAAGACTTTTAATAAGTTGTTATGCCAGCTGACAGACGATACATGCCGCACCTTAAATTTGTGCTATGCTTTTTCATACATAAAAAGATTCTGAAATGAACAGAGTTCCTCTTTAATATACGCGCTCCATATATAATACACGCGCCGTGTAATTTTAACAACACACTGTTGGCGCAGTAAACTGAAAATTAAAACCTTTAAAAATCAGACTCCAGCTGAAGAGAGAGACTTCTGTGTTTGAGAAGTAAGTTTTCTACACGTGTACTAATTTTTTATTTCCATTGAAAGATGTTTATTAGTGCGTAAAATTTATTCGTGTTTTATTGGTGAGTTGATTGAAGTTTATAATATGAAGTTATTTATATATTAGTGATATCTAGCTAATTGAGGTTTATTGTGCTTGTGTGTGCTTGACTTAAAAGTACACATGTAGCTTACACAATTCCTTGAATAAAATCTGTAAGTATAAATTTACCTCTCTCTTAATTGGGTTTTCTTACATTGTAAAGTAAGTAAATGAATTTAATTATTACTCGGAAAAAGTAGTAGATATCCCATGAAACTTTTTCAGTATGTTAAAAAGAGAAGTGAGTTAATTACACAAAACTTTCCTCATAATTATTATGAGGAAAGTTTTGTGTGTGTGATGATATGCACGTTATGATTGATCATGGAACCTGTCAAAATCATAACGCCCCTCGTCTCTTGGGCTATCGGTAACAGACGGTTAGTCAGTGGGCAGTGTCATTCTCATTTACTGTAGTTTCATGATTCGTAATGCACTATCGATTGTTCCATTCGTTTATTAGCAGTATTTCGTAATATTTGATGTGGACGTGCAATGTCTTTATCGTTCGTTATGATTTCGCAGTTCTTCAAATTTGTGAGCGATATTATGCTGCTTTGCAATGGTTAGCTGACATACTACAGCGAGCAGACCTCGCCCGAGAATCTGTGCTATGCAATGCTATTTTACTGTTCAACGTTGACAATGGTCCAATTATGAATAATTATTAGTGAATTGAGTTAATTCCATCAAAATCCATGATTGCGTTGAATCAGGTCTCCAATATTTTGTCTTGAAGTGAATTGTCTCCAAGAACTGTTTTTTTTGTGTGTATAGTACATAAATTTAAACTTCACAAACTTTCGAAGTAGTTTAAATTTCAAGAAAGTAAATTAGGAAGTACTTAGTGCTGCTAATTAACTGCACACCCACAGTGATCGAGAATTCAAAATGCCTTCTTCCCACTTGCCTGCCGTGGAACGGGTAGGGAGAGGTTCATCATAGTCGGCAGCTTAGTGGCACTGAAACTGAACAATCGTAAGTCCCTGTTTGAGTGTCCTGTCTTAGTCTAAGTCTAAGTCCTGACTTAGATGAAACTTTGGTAATTAACTATTTCAGTAATTGCAGTGCTGGTCACCTGTGACCTTGGGAATTGGATCTAAACCTTTTTATGTAGAGTAAAAAAAACTAAAGTTAGTAGTTAAAAAACTTAAGTAGAGTTAAATTAAATCATTTTAGTGAAACTTGCTTTCATGGATCATGGAGCCTTGCAGGTAATTTTTAAAATTGAAAAGTGCCTCAGACACACATGGATTAGAATCAATCCTATTGTTTAGTTTGCCATGTTTGATGTATATACTTATTTAGCCAATTGCACATTAGTGGATAAACTGTTACTATATCTTCTAAGGTATAAATGCCATTTTTTTATTTTCTTATCAGCACTGAGTAGCGTTGTAAAACATACTTTCTTTACGTTTTATGACACGCAAAAATCAAATTTAGTCCCCGAAAAATGTAAAAGGATGATTTCTTGTTAGCCCCAACTGATAGAATTTTTGCTCAATCCTAAAAATAAAACTGAAAAAGAATCCTGTGGATCCATGTAGACGCCTGATGTCATGTGCGCAAGTAGCTAACGCCATATTGATGCCAGATCAGATGAGTTAATTGTGGTGCTGGCTTTGTTTTTACTGCATTCACATCATTTCAAAGTCATGTTAGCTCTGGTATGTTACTAGTATACAGTAATTATATACTAGTACATGTATGGTTAGTCTGAATACTATATACCGTATAGTCTTGGTTACAACTGCAGTGCAGTAAGGCAGAGGCTGATAGCATGTCACTTTCACTCCTTATACACCCGCACTCTACAAACATCACGGGAAACTTATCAATGCATGTACCATAGTTATGTAATATTTAAAGCAACAGTCTGCATAACTAGAAGAATCTGATGGCATCAGGTGACAGTTCAATCAATGGAAGACACTAGTATACTCTGGATGAGTATTTATGGTTCAATGCTTGGGATTATATTTACAGTGTACATTGTTAGCAGCAGGAATATGCATCACTTTAAAAAGATGATCCTCATAACATGTACGGCAGCAGGCAGCAGGCTGTCTGCGTGAAACACGTACGATGGCTTTTTGAAGCTATCCTGAATCTTCAATCTTGGCCAAAGAAGTTGTTCAAAACAACTTCATGCTGACACTGTCTTATGCAGTTAAGCTTGCTGGCTTAGCTTGCTTGCTCTGTGCAGTTAAGAAATTACTCTGTAATTATTATACTCTAAAATTACTCTTAAATTGCTCTGTGCAGGGAGAAAGTTGAGCACTGTGATTGCTGCTAATAATATCTTGGCGCTTGGCACAAATTAATCAATATCTATTATCTGGTTTTGAAAAAGATGAGGTGGGGTTGTAATAAGAGTGTGCTTATGACCAATGACTTAATGAATCTTTGCTTCCATCGTCCACTGGCATGACATTGAGGTTAATCTCAACTCATGCAACTCAATTTTCGTTATATTCGTTCAATATCACTATATTTCTCTGTATATGCCAATTGCCAATTGCATTAGTATACACTGAAGCATGCATAATCAAGTGGCATGCTGGTGTGTTGGCTTATTCAGCATTTAATTATTCTTCTGAGTTGAGAGAAATCTATTTACGCTAGATTTTTAATTGGAACGGAGCTGTATATAAGGGCAGCATGCGGGTGATTGCATCGCTGACTGTGAGCATCTGCGTTTGAGGAATATTTCAGTGAACATTGAGAATATTTCAATTTACCGTAATTTTGAATTGTAAGTTGATTGATTGTTGTTATTGTTATTATTATGGGTTAAGCTAAATAACTAGATTATAACCATTATAATCATTATGTGATGCTCCACGCCAAAAAAAACGTGATAAGTCGCAGAGCTCTTTGCTGAGATTCAATCGATTATACATGCGCTGGATAAGTTTGATTGCAAGTTAGTCCTATTCAAAATTCAGTAATTTTTCTCATGGTATAAAAATTATTTCTGACAATTAATATTGGATAATGGAAAGTCTGATTTAATGAGGCGTTGTCCTTTTGCATCGTTCGTTCAGAGTGCGCTTCCCTATGACACACACAAGCCCTTTTCACATCATGGAAAGCTTGAATTCTCTTCTCTCTGAAAATAGTAACTTGGACTACATTCATGAAAATGCCAAACAATAAGAGAGTGGGAA
>KB307587.1:42922-66920 GCA_000328365.1 Capitella teleta
TAAAACCGCGATTTGTACTTCACAAAATTATCATTTATAATTATAGTAGCAGCTCATCTGTGTCCTTTATTTTAGTTAATACATGTATCCCCAAATAATGATATAATTACATTTCTTTTTTATTTATGCAATCAATTGCTTTGATAACCATTATTACTTTGTTCACAGAGCGAGTGAACTCGTAGCCATTACATATGCGCCCCATAGTTACTCGATCACATGAATGCTAGGAACTTCAGACGCCGGGCAGGTCGTCGTGAGGCAGCGTCCGAAATTGAAACTAATACTGAGCTGTGCTTCAAGGATTCTCTCCATGATAATCATTAGGTTATGAATCTCATTGACACTGCAGGGTCGGAGGTCACGAGAGAAACCGCACAACTCAATGATTGAGTGGCCTCAATTCACGAAATATCTCCGATGTAGTGTGAAATCGAATTCTCGTCATCAGCTGTTTTTTGACGATGCAAGACGGATGGCGGAGTTCATTTCCACCGGTCAGGCTGTCATTTCACGCATGGCGCCGTTCCAGTTTTTGATTGTAACATTCAGAAATTGTCTCTTTTAGAATATGCTATTTTTATACCATTTGGTCGCTGAATCACGAACACATTGAAAATTGGTGAGTGTCTGTCTAATTAAACATTCACCAGACACAGGGCTACGCAAAGGTGTGTTGTGGTATTTAGGAGGGTCCGGCCAATGGCGCACGGCATTCCGGGTGTACTACATGTTGTAACTCACACATTTGGCCCAAATTCTATCAAGATTGGTTCCCATGCGGCATGTCTCGGAGGCAGACTTGGCGAGGAGAGGTGCCGTAGCTTATCAAATTCCAGAAAACTAGTAAGAGTCATCGGGTAGAATGTCTCGACAGATCAGATATCATGAGTGGCTGCGGGGTCAAATATGGACCACAAAGGAAAGAGGGGTGGGTTTAGCTTCATGGGATAACTGTAGTGATCTGAATTGATACGAACTTCAGGACTTGCAAACATGGTTTGCATTCGGCCTGTGCTTGGAGCAATCATTTACAAAGGGTTAGTGATATACAACCACGATCGTACAGACGACCAAGCGGATATTATATCATCTTGCTTTTCCTTTTGGTCGATCATTTGCCAAAGTGGGCGGGGTGCGCCTGATGGACTGCCCTGTGGTGCGTACGCCATGTGATACCTGAATGACGTAAGAACCACGAATTGCATCTACCTCACTCGTGGTTCTGCAGACATGTCTCTCTCTTTTTGTCAGTACTTCGCCAAACTGCTGCCAATCAGCAAAAAAGAGGTTCTCATTCAAGCAAATGATTCGCTTTTCTCGTCGCAGACTTCATGCTTGCAGTGGCGTGAAATTGAAGCAGTCGCCGGTGACATTGACCTTTTCATGCGCCGATCTACTTTTATTCACATGTTATTATTATGGTGTCTGGCTAATTGCTACGTATTATCAAGGCTCATTTAAGACTCACACCCTTCTGAAAGGTGTTATGGCATTTATTTATGAGTAACCAAAAACCTTTGTGTAGCGCGCATGGTAGACTCGCGTGGTTTTGCGAAAGTATAATCGATTCTGGTTTAGTTCATCAATTTTCATTGAGTGTACTGTCTTGCCTATTTTGCCTAACCGAGGAGGTTTCGTATGTTTATTAGTTCTTGTATAGTAGTAGATCTTTGTAGGCAGGCAGCCCGGGTAGCTCAGTCGGTAGAGCATGCGACTCTTAATCTCAGGGCCGTGGGTTCGAGCCCCACGTTGGACGAAAATTCTTTTTATGGCAAAATATGAATGTTCAATACGATATCTTTTGGTTGTTCAATGAAATAAAATCCACAAGCGGAAGTCTGGAAGTTCAAAACATCACTAAGACACGGAAGTGTGTTCTCACGCTATCAACCGGTTGGAGAGTCAACAAACTGAGCGCGTGTATGATTTTTTTTCACTCTATGAACTGTATCACTGATCAAAAAAACGAAAGCGTTGCTATGGAAACAACGTGTCTCACATCTACAGGGATTATAGATTATGCCTGCAGCCACAGATTGATTAAAGAACCGGTTTTCTGTGACTGAACTTGCTGCAGGGCTCCGGCTAAAGATCCCGGTAAGCAGCCACCAATTAATTCACACTGATGCCGTTGATGCGAGAAGAAAAAACCCTTGGCTCTGCCGATAACTGACTATATTAGCTATATAACCCCCTCCTCCTCTCCCCTCCTCTTCCTCCTCCTCTCCACACCACATATTTTCCCAATCGCGTGCTGTTGTTGCAACACACCCTATAAACCAAGCACCAGAATGACTCGATATTCGCAAAAGCAACTGGTCAGTCAGAATATATCCCTCTTATTATCCATAAATTCTGAGTAAGTACGGCGCTTTGCTGACCCGTGCTATGGTCAGTGCGGACTGATCTGTCTTTACGTTGGTCATCATTCAGCCACTGACATCCCTATGGCTATCCTGGACCCCATTGTTTTCTCGTTTGTCCCGAATGTCAGCATTGCTCCTATTTCTCTATCCATGCGAAGACCCTTGTTTTTACTAAAATTCGAATTGACGACCCCTGCAATTGAGGTCAGTAGGAATACAGTCAATACATTATTGGGGTTCAGTCAGCGATACGGGGCAAAGGGTGGGTGAGAAAAAAAAAATAAACAAACAAACTAGGATTCAATTTCACGCACTGGTAGCAGTGCTTATGTATATGATATCTCATCTAAGCAGAATAGCCGACAAAACTGATTTGTGTCTGCAGAGAGAACATTGATACCTAATAGCCACCGTGGCTTAATAAAAACATAGGCATTGAGTACGTAAAAGACACAGAAATCGAACGTGAGAAGAAAGCGATATTTTAAACCTCTCAAAATCCATGTATGTAGGAATTAGCCCACAGCAAGCGTATTGTCTAAATATTTGTCCGTCAAAAAGGCGTATTAGTTCTTCGGGATGCATCCTCTATCATCCGTTACTAGATCAAAATAATCAGAGGTCCTCTTTAAGTTTCTTATAATAGTTTATTCCACCTACCTGTTCTCTTGAATAAAATACATAAAGTATAAATTTACCATCCCTTTGAGTATTCTATACATTGTAAACCTAGTTTAATTTAAGTATAATTTATTGAACATATTATAAAGTGAATCATGAAGTGTGCACTTAGCAAATGATATCTTTACAACTAAGAGTACACTTAGCATAATATGAGTAACACCATGTGTTTACCATAATTATAGGATCCTAATACAGCTGAATCGTTGGTGTAGATCCGTTACTATAGCAACCTAACCAAACCAAAATGGCGGGAGATTTAGAAACGGCGAATCCACGCCGTTTGTGTCTCATTTATACCATGAAAGTGATGTAAGAAAATTTTTATTTTATGCTGGAATGATTAATTAGGTTGAATAATAATTTTGTGAACTTGGCGTTACTCCAGTCATAAGTGTTATAGACTGTAAGACTGTTGTTTGGTTTCATTAAAGCAACATTTATGCTGTAAGATGTTTGCATTGATTATTTGCAAGTGTATGCATATGATCATGTACTAACCTCGATAAAGCTGGGGTCTGTATATCTCTTTACCCATTCTCTCTTATCTTATCTCTTATCTTATCTTATTATTTGTGGAGATATTAACAATTGCTACAGAAATGCGTTTTGTTCCTGCTTCGGCCGGGGATGCTGATTCATAGAAATAACTGGAAATTAGACAAACTTCTCTGAAGATTTCCGAAATTCCGACGCAACATGTCGCATGTCTAACAAAAAAAAAAAAAAAAAAAAAAAAAAAAAAGGAAAAGAAAAGGAAAGAAGCTATTCACCCTGCGGATCAAATAAATTATAATTATTATATCATATTGTATCGTAATATTATGAACAATATCCAATAAGTAATATTATTGGTAGAAAGAGATGAATATATAGTTCTATACTTCTGTCATTCTGTTGCAGCATGAATAACTCTCACATTTTAATGGCGATGAACAATGGAACTATGAACGAACAAAAAATAAGAAAAGAAAAGAAAAAAAAAAGGTAATGGTCATGGTGAGTTTACTCACTGTAACAAATAAAAAATAGAAACAAGTTAATATCTTCGTAATATAAATTCATAGAGCTGTGTGATGGTATTCGCTCAATTCATTGCTATGGGTTGCTAAGGCTCTTCAATTCCGAGAATTGATCGACTTCCTGAAATCAATCTCTGACTTTGAACCTTAATACACGCGCTGGGTCTATTGGCTTCAATAGGCTCACCATGGGCTCATCGGGTTCTTCTTTTCGGGCTCATCCAACCATTGTAAGTTAACTCGCCTGACCACATCGACTTTGTTCTTCATAGTGACCTGGTCAATAGCACCGAAGCGAGAGCATTTACTCCTCGATGCGAACGTTCTCCGAGATTCGATTTCATGCTGAAGCAAACACAATGTTCCTGATTGCATGACACGAGCTTCCTCTTTCTGGCCCAATCAGTGATTGGTCAAACTGAGGTCACTGACCTTAGACATCATTACTTTGCCTCGGCGATTGGAAAATGAAAAATAGATATAATTCGATTTTTGTCCCTATCACAATTCTATTGTCCATTTGCTTAGCATGCTATGTCTGGGCCAACCTGCACTGGCGAGAAATAAATGTATTATTATAGTCATTGTGTGGGATCTGGTCGCAAGTAGTGCATGCACGTTTATGCTGAGTATTTCGCAACGCAAAACTACCCGATTTAATCAAATTCTGAATTCTCGTGTAATGCTCGCTTAAGATTTCTTGGCCGTTCACTTCAGGCTCATCATGCATTGTGTTACAACACCATTATACTCACTACAATGGAGATGATTCCCATGGGAACACTTGGTTCTGCCTTGATCTGGATCATTGACCCAATTTGACAGATCATATAAAAGCGACGCACGTGGTTTTAACCTTTTGATTACACTGGTAGTAACAAACCCCAGGTTAGAACCAGCATGAAAGCAACGTGCTCTATAATACATGTATAGTACTCATTGACTTCCACGTTGTGGAAGCATTCATAAAGAAGTACAAATATTGTTGCCGAAAGAGCGAAAGAAGAGAGTAAGGTGTTTACCTCTCAGTAGTGTGTATACGTGGTTGCCAGACTCACGCTGGAGCAGGGCAAAGATTGCTCCAACAAGTTGGAATAATTCCCTTGCCTTGTGCTATTGGCGACCTTGTTCTGTGGCCTCCATGCTGTTGGTAGGGATTTGAACCGTGCATGCAAGATTGGAATATTCTATATTATAGGTACGTCTTGCACTTGCAAATGATTTGTTGTTGATGTGCATATTATGTATCAATTACTGTTGTTGTTGATTCCTTGTGAGCACGGGAACCCCCCCTTCGTCAATTTAGCAAAAAAATAATGATGTCCGATTCACTTATTGAAGCATTACGGACACGCGTCTGTTTGGTATGCAGTATGCACCTATTCATGATTGTCAGCCATGTTAAATTAATACCTATCAGCCAGGCATTTTTACATGTGCCATATATCTTTTGGATCTGAACTTTAAATTGATTGACCTCAAACTGGCAAAGTGATATGGGCATCATAAAAATTATACAGCGAAATATACAACTCCAAGTTTACTACATGCTTTTGGTAGCACCAGGGGTTCAGGTAACCTATCATGCAGCTATACAAAGGTAGCCTATAGTACGAAGCAAACTGGCATTTCTGTTGCCCTCACCTTAAGGCTGAGCATGATTGGCAGTTACCTGTTACTTTGTCAGGTGAGAAATGTCTGTTGTTATTGTTCATTATAACTATCATTTAGTGGCATATGCTGGCTGTAATCATAAAAATCATAATACTCTCTGTGTACTTTACATGCGGATGGATTTACCATGACAATTGCAGGTCACTATATTAATTATATCGATGTACTAATACAATACACAACGTGCCATAGCTATACTCACAACGCTGATCAGTCGCTATCAGTTTAGCGACGCAGAGGCCTCAATATTAGCAACCTGCAAATCGAAATACTCTTCCTAAATGAACCTACGAATTAGCTCATTGGATAGGCCTACACGGTGCATAGAGGACGTGGTCGATGTGGATCTACTGTAAGCCGAGAAGGAATTAGCTGCTGGTCTGCAGTTCTAATAATCCAGCGACGCAGTGGTTAGCAGCGTGTGCTTGCTTTGGACTATGATTGCAACCAGGTTTAGTTCACATTAGAACATGTCATCAATCAATTGAGAGGAATTAGTCTGTTTCCTATTTAGTCTGTGGTTGTATTCCTAGTACACAGATATGCTATTTCAGTGAAGGTCACTTATTCACATGCTTCTATAACTAACATACAATCTAATTGTATTTACTCGCATAATATACCATCATATGTTCGAATTTACCTGAGAACCATATTATATTCGTTAATCAATGAGATGAATATTTCATCATGGTATAGGTAGACAGGTATGCAACATCCCGGTGCGCGAGTCTTGTTTTGCATTACAAGGATTATACAGAGTGGGCCAAAAGTAGTCTACTCCATGTTAAAGATCTCAATGCTTTTCAATGGCGCTACGCATTTCTGAGAAAGTGTTACAAAACAGATCGCAGTGTAAAAACCACACTATAAGATAAGAGAAATAAATAATACTTGGTATGGTTTAACATGTCATGCTGTTATTCCAATCATTTCTATTTCAATTTCATCAACATTTATGCCGATTTATCTCAATGAAATTAATAAAGTGCACTCATCATTCCGTGATATTTCCACTTTTGGCGACAAGCAGGGCCCGGGACCATGGATAAGCTTCACTGAACGTATATTTAAGGCAACGCTCTCGTACTATTGTTTTGTTTGAGTGTGCTATTGTTATGATACTGTATATATGTGTATCTTTTAAAATCAAAGGAAAACAGAGATTTTGTATTGAAGCGCCGAACAAGAGATGACATTCCTTATGAAAGGGTCGTTCAGGGGCTCATCTGATATTGCTCTCGATCACACACCACTCGCATTTAAATGGTCTGCCCTCATTCAAAATAAATTTTCTATTTGAATTCTTTGCATAAATGGGCGCGGAACAACATAGTTAATCCGTACCAGGTAGTTATGTTTTGAAATAATTGATACATAATATTATTAGCCAATTTTAGAGTTTTGTTTTTAACATGAAGTAGATAGACTACTTTTGGCCCACTCTGTATACAATCTATAAGTATAGTATACCCCTCCTCATTTAATATATTATTTCATGGAACTTCAACTATAAAAAAGAATTGTCACTCAATAATGCGAAAATCATACAGCAGTGAACACATTCACGATATTGCTTATTCTTTAAGCTTCAGCCATACATGTTCATGATGGCGGGAAATAATTATTTTGCATAATTTGGCTGTTCCATTCACCCCCCCTTTACGACTACACGAATTTTATTTGATACATGCAAAACAATGCCGATATTGCTATCAATATGGCCCAGAAGTCCATGATACGTTTTTCCGGATTAAACTAGGTAAATAACTCTCTTTTATTCGTTATTCAGCCCAATATTCGTTTATTCGTGAATTGAACGTAGTCCTACGCTTACCAGTAAAGGAAGTCCGAATTTAAACGTATCACTGGAATTTTGGGAGAACTATTCATTTTAAAATGCAAGAGCATGGGACATGTGTCAAATATAATCAGCAAGTATAAAGTTATCATTCAAGCATCGAGTATATATTTTAAGGTGCCACGTTTTCAATTCATCATAAAATTTTCATATATTTTTCCCTGGTCGAGCAAAGCACTGAAAAACGATGACAATTAACTTCATAATTATATTCTACGATGCTATAATGCTTCGGGAAGTGTGCCCCCTTCCTCACGCAAACTTATAAATAAAAATACAATTTTAGAGTGAAACTGGTTTAATCACAGAATATAAGACGCGATAAGAGGTAAGAGGTCAATTAATGGAACAGCCTAATCCGGCGTCCATGGCAGTATATTGCCTAATATAGCATGACACATGACCCGGTCTTGATTGGTCAAAACAGCTTTGGTCTGCATTAGGGAGGGGTATAACGACACGAGCAATGCATTAGTAGAGTATTACTAAACATCAGTGCATAATGCATGCGTACACACAGTGCTTTCCTTTCATGCAATAGCGTCAAAATCCATTTTGATGTGTAACTTTCCATATCATAGTCTAATGACGTACATTGTATACGACATACCCTTCAGCTGTTATTGCAAGAGACATCCAACAATCTAATCTTGTTTGCATTGTGTACAAGTTCGATCAAGGGAGCTGCTTGCAAATCTTCTACACCCAATGACCAGGTATATATGCCATGCATAACATTGATAAACATAGAATAAACGTTTATTTTTCTGCTATCTTACTTCACTGGCCGAGTGTTCTTTATACCTGTGGGATAAATAGGGCACTCAGCAGTTTCAGTACGCAATCATGCAACATTCAGAGAATTCGTTACTGTGAGGGATTTTGTGCTCTACCGAGCAGATAAGAAGAAGTCTTAGCAGACACGCATATTTTGTTGCTGTTGGCACTTGAACCTCGGGTGGTAGAAAATGGTTTGGAGATAATTATATGAGAATTTTACTCTCACTTTACGGATGTCAAAATAAGATAAAAAAGGCTTGTCATGTACATGCAAGCCGTGTGCAAAAGTAATGCGTTGTTGGTATACTTCAATTTATAGCAGTCAAATAATAATTGCAACAACAACAACTTCACATCGTGGCGCAATATTATGATTCATAATGCGGTAACCAGTAACCACCATAGATTGGCAATATCCGCCGGTCCGTGTACATCTGGACACCACAATACAGTGCACAATTCGGGGCTCTCTGCTGCGGCAATTCAAGACTGTGAATTTCCTTCTTATGTGACTCTCAGAAATTGCCCGACTGTAATATCAAAGCCGGACGTGGTGTGCCACTGTCTATATGATAGAGTACAGGATAAATAGCCGAGTATCCATAAGTGATGGGAATCAAATGCCTGGATCTTGCTGTGAATGTCGAATCAACTACGCATTACTACAGCTATAATTTCATCTGAGCACAACGTGCCGTTCAGCACCAAAGACTCCAGCGCCATCGCACAACCCTCTTCACTCACGCTCTCTAACTTTCATGCGCTGTAACCTTGTTGAAGATCAAAGTGATTAATTGTAACTTCAGAAGCCACGTTTCTACAGTTGCTACCCTCTGATCAGGTGTGTAGACATCTTGTGTAGTTTCCTTGGTGATTGGGGATCACTGAGTGATCGCTAGACAACTTCCGCCTTCTTGCGTACATTTTTTTTTGGTACCACGCAGGCTATAGCGTATCTTTGATAGATTGAAGTAGCATCCTGCTGGCTTAGATCATTGAGTCTTTTTTCATTTAATACGATAGTGAGTGCGTGTTATTTGTAATGATTGCTGGTTTCACAAGAAGATGGCGAATTTTCTTCTCTAACAGTTGCACTTAGTAGTCATGTTACTCACCAAGATAGTCGAGTTATTTTTACGAGAGAGCATTTAGTAGCGTTACTTTATATAGTCTGCATTGTAACTGCAGCAAGAGTCGATCAATGAACACTGATGCAATAAAGATTACTTCAAAGAAACTATACTTCTATCTAGGCATCGTAGTCAATTTTACCCTTGATCGATTCCAACAACATATGTAAATGCCATTTGATTTACACTACCCTATGATGACCTCTTTCTATGCCAACGAAAACCAAATCAGTGCATTATGCTGACCTCTGCGACCTCTGTGACCTCAATGACCTCATCTCGAGCGGATGTCTCCGTAGACGCCGAGATAATATCGAGGAATTGACCTCACTCTTGGATAATCTAAATGGCTCAATCCTCTCTGGAGACTTGGAGGTAACAGAAAAACGATAATCAGCTCAATTAGGGATTTCTGGTAATTGGTAACCTCCAGTGAGCTAATTCTCTTTCTACCATTTCTATATAATTATTGCGAGTCTCTACTTAATTTGTTGATGCTTTGTTTTATACTGCGTATTTTTTTTTTCATTTTTTTCATTTTTTTCATTTTTTTTTCAAGCACAAGTGGTGTGTGTACAAATAAAAAATGTTCATTTAAGAAAGAAAATTTATTGTTACGTAAACCAATTAGCAGTAATTTTATATACATCACGTGATTGTAGAATTTACAATTTCTTATGATTTCTCTTGTCATAAATTATTTGGTTTATAAAGAGGAAAAGGAAAACAAAAGTCAGCGTAACTTTTAACTTACGGTGCACACTGCGCAATATATATATAGGCCTACATTGGAGGGAACACCCTGTACCGATAATTGTATATTTTTGAGCAATTGCCGACCCCCAGACCCCCATCAATCTGTACTTGAAACACCTGGCCCTCCTCACTGCCCAAAGCGAGTCGAAATACGTCATATGGCACCGCCGCCCTCACCAATATTCCTGTAAACATTTCCCTTACCCGCACGTGGCACTAAAAGCCAACACGTACGAACCCCGCAACACAAGTGGTTTTATGCATACAGATCTGCATAATCCTCGTCAGAGCTCTGGGAGATCAGCATATAGTTCAAAGGTCGCCGGAGCATTGACCTCTTCCAGTCAGCTATTCACTGCCTAATTGCGTTCAAGGCTGCGTCAAAACAAAACCGCGGTTGACCCGATTCGTGATTATCATCAGTATACGTTGCGTGAATGTCATCGGGTACTCTCAGGGAAATCGCACACAACAGGTGAATTAAGACTCGTGTGGGTTGAGTATTATTAGCTCCGATGTAAACATTGTTCTTCGAGGTAATCAGATTGAACACTTAGTTATTATTACCCTCGAAGAAGAAATATCACGATCCACAAAGGGTATGCGAATACAATGGTATTAACGATGTTATTATAGAGCGCAGTCCAAAAAGTCGGTCATGTGGATAAACTACCGATTGTTTTTTCTAGCGCTAGTTTCTCCTGACGTCGTTAAGGTCGAAAAGTATCCGATATCATTTTACTCAGCATACCCTTCCTTATACCTGCAAAGTGTGTAGTTGTTTCCGGTAAAATAATTATATGGTTCTCCGTGAAAATTAAGATTAGAGTGTAGCATTTTCTTGGATAATCAAGGGTCCTTATGGAAGGGTGTAAGGGCATGAATCCTGAGAGACAGATGACTCTATTTTTGTGGTTGCTATTTCATTTTTCATTGCTATTTAAAACCTTTTAGACATCTCAGTTCTAGTCAGGTGGTTCATGTGTGAGTTTTTGTGTGGGAGATTTCTTGAGCAGACTGGCCCATGGCCATTTGTCGAGTCGCGCACTGTCTTCTTTGTTTATCGTAGAGTTATTGAGTTGGCCAATACCAGCTCCAATTAGGATGGAACAGACTATTCTCTTCTTGTTAGGATGATTTTCACTTCCATTGTAATCAACACCAATCCTTTCTTTCGCTTGAACTCATCCCATGACAGCACCCTTATCTCTTCTTATTCTTCCTCTGTTTTTGGACATGAGTGTCTTAAGTTACCGATTGTTCCTCATCCAATCCTATAGTCGGCCACAAAGGTTCCGCTTGCCTCTACCATTATGTATTCCGTGAACTGAGAGACCAACGTCCAATGGTATGGAGGCGGTTGAGAAGTTGACTTAATTGTTGATTCAATTTTGAATTCAAAATTTCATGCGAGTTTTCAGCTTCTCTCTGACAATCTTATCTTTTTATGTGTAAATTAAGACATTAGTTCTCAGACCTGAGAATTCACGTTGTAGTCCAGCTCAGATCTTGCGGATTGATACCATAGCTGAAACAGACGATGCTTATATATCTGACTCAGCCAAATTTAAACGAGACCTTTATTCATCTTGAAAAGAATGTGGTTAACAAGATCTTCTCCAATCTGGTACACAATTTCTGTATTTGTTCGAACTCTTGTTCTAATAATTATACTCGCAAGCCAGAACCTGTCCATAACCAGTAGCCTGGGATGTGGAGCACTAGCTAGTCACTATGGGGGAGGGAGGGGGGGAGGATGAGTCATCTCGTTACGCATTTATCTGCTCAAGATGGGCAATGTATAAGTGCCAGTGAACAATTCACGACGCCATTCCACCCCTCGTTTAGCCATATTCTTCAAGTTATCGGTCTTTAAGTGGGAATTCGGGAATCCCGTGACGTCATACTTTTCAGCTATTGCGAGGCGCACGTGTTTAAAGCATCTGCCCACTGAATTGATCACACGAGCATGAAGGTAATTTCGTACATTGGGTCACATCAAAGGTCAACACAAAAACAAAACTGATTTAGGGAAACGATCAACCTGCGTTGATTAATTAGGGTGCGTTTATATATCAGTCACTGGCGTTGATCTTGAAAATGTGATTTCATACCGATTTGGTTTCCAATGCACGCAGTGAATTGAACGTTTGAATAATAGTCCTCTGGCATTCTGGGATTTATATTCTCATTTATCTATGCTTATTGCTTTATTAAACTTGCGTGGGTTTAAGAGTTAATTAAAAGAATCAAAATAATATTGCATTTAAGAGTTGTGCAACATAAAATTTCAGTCATACCAGCATGGTATGCCCATAATCGCTTCCGTTTGACCTACATATATTACAATAAACCAAAAGTTGTAATAATTACAATATTTCTCTACTTACTATATAATGTATTATACATTGTAATCATTATTATTTTTCTATTGTGTTCTATGTTCTTTTTTCTCCATATTATTGTACACGAGTTGTAGGAAATGAATTATTATTATTATATCACTATAATATTATTATAAGGTCTGCATATATGTGCACGGAACGATGACATGGTTGTCATGGTAATAGGCTGATGTTCCTGTAGGGCTTTATCAATTAGAAATAGTTCTTTGTTGTTTCTGGCGGAAGGGGTGGGGCCGCATTCAAACTGCATTCTTCAGTCAGTGACATGTTCCATATTAGGACTCCGGCGTGGCAATTCACCGCTCATCGTGTTGTTATTGTTTAATTTGTTGGTTTATGGTTTGCTTTATTTTCAAGAAATAACAGTCACAAATAGAATATATATATATATAATTCCGACACCCGGAGTTATATTTGGCAAGAAGAGGTGCATACAAATACGAAACACATACAATAGCTCATTCGCGAAGGAAGCCTAAAAATGATAATAAATATGCAAATCAGAGCCAAGATTTATTCTGCCTTGCGAAAAAACCTCCGAGAATAAGGGTCATTGCTTAAGAATTCCCTGATTCTAATTAAAACCCCTAGATTGCCTCTTAATAAACTCTGAGCTCGTAACGCAGCCCATCTTGATGCACCCCACCCCTTCTCTCCAAATAATTTGTCGTTTGTGCTACTCCATACTGCGCATAGAACCAACGCACGTGGCCTGTAAGTTACCGCAATCTGCTTGGTGGCAGCAGATCACGGCGGTGCTGCGAAGCGACGTCACTCGGGGTTTGCTAGCAATCTGCAAGAGAACGAGAAGCTCGATGCTCCCATACTTGGCAGACGAGCAGATGTGACAACAACAACAGCATCTCACGCGGAATACCAAAGGAGCCGTTCGATTGAGTGAGAGGATGTTTAACTTTGCTATGTTCTTGTTGTTATTGTTGATAAATTTGTAGGTAAGTTTGTTGATAATATTCTGGCTGGATAACACAATGTGGGCTTTATTGCATTGTTTTGCTGTTTGGTAAAAACAATATGAGTTATTCTTAGGCGGTGATTACTGCTTTAGTAACTCGCTCATTCATCATACTTTAACGTTCATACACAGGTATGTCTTTGTTCATCTCATCCATAAGCCAATCGTACCCAGGTATATTCTAATTTCACGTATCGATTTACAAAACCTCCTTGTACCCGTCGTATCAATGTCATTGCGAACAGCATAGGGATTGTCCAGCAATAACTGGGGTCCAAGATCTGGTTAACAAAAGCGTGATCACGATACATCAAAGTGTGAACGAGCCCCACTCTGCCTAATGCAGGAGGCAGTGACCCCAAACCTGCTAAGTAATATTGCCTTGTATCTTAGAACACGTCCTGCCTGTCTCAATTATGAATAATTATACTTGCCTAGTTAGCGAGAACACGCGTCCTGAATGCTGTGGTGACATACACATCTACAATCATATCTTCCATCTTGACTTACACATATTATACCCGTTTCTATGACAACTAACTATAGGCATACACTGTCGATATATTGTATAAATCTCGCATAATAGGTCAACTTTAGATGAGCTGATAATGAAATTAATAAGTAGACCGACATATTACCGAAGTTGTGCTACCATCACCCGCATTGATCATTCTTGGCTTAAATTTGTTCCAATAACCAACAATTTATGTTGTAACAATGTTATATGGTACCCGTAGTTATCAGTGTACACGCCCACATTATCATGGTTAACATACCATGACGTTATAAAGCTGGGAGATGATTTTGTATCCGATTTTACAATAAACATGTACCTGATAAATGTAATCTTTCCTGTAATTATCATCGACCAGCCTCCAAATTTAATACTCAGCTTATCAACATCAAAGCGTGTGGTAAATTTCTCCCTCGACCTAATGACATTGCCTGACTATTAAGTATAGGTAATAATAAATTATGTACTGAGCATTTGCATTCTCCTCGCACAACGCTAAAGCAAGAGCACCAGTGACGTTCAGAAACCAACCATTTGAATGCCGTACATCACCACATGTTGTTTATTTATTCAGAACAATAGACACAAGCATCGCTGTCGATCTCATCAGTAACACAATGTACCCTTAGCCCCACCAGAACTTAGCCCCTTTGCTCTTTTTAGCATTCAACGCAGCACTTGCTTTGGGAAACCCAACATCTGTTACGCGACGAAATGTACACCGAATTCCCCTGCATGCGACTTCAACATGTTGTAATGAGCAGCAGAGATATGTTGTCTATTGTCATCCTCGCTTCTTCTTTCAAATCATGATACTGTCAATTGATTTCTGTCTCTGGGGCATTTTTGCATAATTCGAGATGGACATTTGTCTTTAACGTCTCGTAATTTGATCTGAGAAGAGCTGCTTGTGTTGACGGGTTCCGTTTTGATGAGACGAAGATTGTGTCTTTAATCGGATGACGACCGTTTCCTCGGAGACGCACAGTCTCCCTCTAACTTTGGCATGAAGCTTCAATTTCCGGTTCTTCACTAGCTATAATGACGTTTGTGCTTCAATTTCCTTCCAACGCTGACATGAAATCAAACCTACAGACAGGGGACTAAAATTTGTGGCGACATTTGCAAGACTCAACACGTCTCCTGTTACTCAGGTCGAGCGTAGCCTGGAGGGGAACCGACGCCGATATCGCATTACTCTCTTGGCTGCCGATGTGAACTGTGCGTGCAATGGTAAACATTTTATCATAAATTGTCCAAAAACAGGTTTAGACTAAGAATTATATCATAGCTGCCTGAACTCCCAGCTCAGTCAGGCAATACTGATTCATCCCGCTAATCAGACACCCAGGAGGATGTCTCGTCATCTATTCAATATTCATACCAGCGGAAGGTGATGGTGATAATTAATAATTACACAACATTTGCGAACATTATTACACTGCGCGGTCAGTCGCTTAGTCCCTTTGGTGACTGTATTAGACGATTTCGGCGCATTCGGGCTTCACGTTGTAATTATTAATATTATGTTGCCAGGTGACAATGTCCTGTATAGATCGTGATATACCATAACCCAAGGGAACTGTTTTCTTCACAAACAATTACTTCCGGGTACCATATGATGTTATCAGCGTTCAATGGTGGTCCAACATAATTAATTATGAATTATGAAAATTATTTTCACGAATTTTAGCGGTGTGTTTCTCTAACGGCGGATGCGCGTGTCGACGATAAACACGGCATGAAAAGGTCTGCGCATCGCTCAGAGGTAATCTTAATGAAAGGCAAAAACACCCCAAAACGCACCAAATCGAGTTTGTCTTCCAAATGGAGGAAATAATTACTCTGACATTTCGATATATAGATTAAAAGTTCATTGGGTGCATGAGATTATCTCTCACCATTAAGTTTAAGATCGTGCATTGAATATATAAAGAGGAAGCGATGACTCAGTTCAAGGTAAACTGCAAAAACCATAAAGTAAGATTTCAATCGATGGGCGATGCATTTATTCCTCTGGTGGCATGTAAGTTACCATTCTAACGATGTACTTATTACTCCAATAATTATTCGCCGTCTCTTTTTTGTTTTGACGATTTCAGCCAAAGCACGTTTTGTCCAGACACGGTGCAAAAACACTGCGAAAACTGGATGTTTTGCCTTCGAATTGGTTGGATTTTATCCGCAGAATGGCGCCTTGTCGCAATGAAAGAGATGTATGAGAGCTTTGAAAGAGATATTGGCTTAAGTCTTCAGTGTATGCACCACATTGATGCGATGAGCAACGCTGAAATGATATAGCTGTAATTCACCCGCACACAAACTGATATTGTGAGTTCTACAGTCTTGTTTTTAGCTCAATAATTAACGTGTTCAATCAATGGCAACCAGGAATAAAAAAAGTTGATAACCAGGTTAGTAGCTGATCTACAATCGAATTGAATAGTGTTCTTATTTTAAAAGTAAAAACTTTGCACACAGAACATATTGCGTAATACAGATTATCGCCCCAGGTGCGAAGGCAATATGAGCAGTCATACGTTTCGGTGCAAAGACCTGTAACATTATTTATTCTGATTGTGTAATGCATAACCCACGGCAAAGCGACAGAGTATAATTAATTCATCAATTATGCAATGAACTATGCACACGCCTTTGTAACATACAGATTAATTAACCTCTACTTATATGTGTAATATCAGTTTCGATCCCTCAGACATTTTGACCCAGTCCATACTCAATGCAATCATAATTGTTTGCAAGCATTGTGTAATTGTATCGGAGCTTATACCTCGGCCGCATTGTTCTCTTAATGTATCGTGCTTTTGTATGTGAAGAAAATGTAACGTCAACTACAATCCCTTTCTCTGCATTGTTGCGTCTGCTGTGTAATAATGTTGTTGGGGAATATTGGTTGAACTACTTGTACTTATATGGATGATTGCTTCTGGTCGGATACCTATTTGTGCGTTCCGTGTTCACATCAGGCTCCTTTTCAAGACGCTGGTCAACCTATGCGCACGATATTCCTCAAGTTTGTAATCGGATCAGAAATTGTATATCTTTCATTACTGGCCAATGATTACACAGCTGCTCGCAAAACAATTTCTCTTGTTCCATTACAGGTGAAGCATCTCAGGTTAGATAGCCATTGCTTTCTTCTTCTAAACACACACTCAGGTTACGAGGAGGTACTGAATGTAAGGCACAAATGAAAATAGATTAATAAAAAAGAAAGTTATTGTTGGAGTTGTACCAAAGACTTTATACACCAAGATGGCTGAATCGCTTGTTCTGTCTGCTAATCATTTCGTCGTAACCCTGGACTGCAGCCACACACATTGCTGTTTGAGCTGATTTCTGATTCGCTGGCACATAAATATAGCCATAATAATAATAATAATAATAATAATAATAATAATAATAATAATAATAATAATAATAATAATAATAATAATAATAATAATAATAATAATAATAATAATAATAATAATAATAATAATAATAATAATAATAATAATAATAATAATAATAATAATAATAATAATAATAATAATAATAATAATAATAATAATAATAATAATAATATAGCAGCCACAAATAGTACAAAACAAATGCACCGTTGCATAATCCGAAATAAGACAGTAGTTCTGGAATTCATCCACTTGGATTAAAATTAACAAGCGAGCCACCGGGAAATGCACAAGCTGCCAATCTTGGTGTAATTATAATTGTGGTATTTGGTTGTACATTCCAAATAGGACACAATCTTATATCTTTGCAATTTAGTTACACAAATATTAATGAAATGTCCCCGTGCGACTATATCTGGTCATCATTATATTGGTCACAATTGGATCAATCCATTCGGATGATAACTCATTAAACATGAATTGATTATTTCCTCTGAAGCTGATGGATTTGCAGCTTTTGTGTTACTTTTTTTGTTACTCTAGTTTCCTTAGCAGAATAACCGTGCGATCAATGTCTCTGTTTATTTTTAGCTGTTTTTTTTTGTGCCAAAGAATTCTTCGCCAGTAAATGGCTTTCTGCTGAAACTGTCATTTAGAAGTCTTTAGTGTCTGGCGAGATTTTTTCCCCTCGTTGAACAACTTATTTCATTCCTCCTGAAAAACGCATATCGAATATGTTCAATCTCTGTGATAAGTGAGATTTCCCACGTTCTCCGTATACCCAAAACAGTTCAGTATAACACCATGCACAACCACCAATATATATTATAAAGTTCTCACACATTCGGTGTTCTTTTTCTGAGTGAATCTAGGTTAAACAATTACTTTCCTTGTTGAAGACAGATAAAACATGCAGGGGAGACCTTCAGCAAGTGTTGTCCCATTGGCGCTGATGAAACTGCCGCCGGACTCAACAGACAGGACGTTTGATTCTCAGGGGAAGCGACGCTTGTTCCCAGACGTCACTGGACAACCACCGCGCATGCGCAGAATATATCCAGCACAACACGGAACTGGAGCTAATGGCTAAGTTCTGTCTGCCGCACATCTCCTGACAGCATTTTGCCTCCAGCGTTGCACAATTTCTATCTGTCATTCTATTCTTCCCTTTCTGGGTATTCAGATAACAAAGGTCAAAGGTTAACCTGGTCGTTTTCTTCATGGTCATGTTACGCAAAGAATTATTACCCAACGAAAACTTCTACAAAATGTACTGAACGTACAACACAAATTTATAGATTCAACACTATGCAAGTGCTTGGCAAGACACGTTTAACACAATTTCAGCGGCATTCGTCTGTAGAATTTGCATTCAATGCCCATCTCTTGTGACAACAGACTACTAGTATTCCGAGCCCTGCCTCTGCGCGGGGTCGTGAAAACATTGTAAAGAGGTCCCCCCATCTCGATCGTCATTAAATACGAACTTGTGCTGTTGATTTCGGATCCAACAGCGCGGATTTCCTCCTCGTGATTTGGCCAGCAATCGACTTCCTTCCATTCTTTCCTCTCTTTCGTTGAGTCCCGTGGGTATTTCGAGGCGCAGAATTGGAAGCAAGAAGCTTTTGTGTTTTCAAGTCGGTGTCCAGATTGCTTGGTAACTGCTTCCAATCTGTTGTCTAGCCGCAACTCAGCTGCAACTCAGCTGCATAATATAGAATTGAGGGCTTATTGGTAATAAATGCATATTATTGCTATGGACTGGTAATTCATTTGTAAATATCTGTAGAGTTCACCCGCTTAAATTGAACTTGGTTGCTTTTTATTAAACAGGTTGACTAAACAAGATTTAACTAAGGCTGAAAACATCTGCTTCATTACATTTTGTGCTGTAAGGAATTCATGAATGTCATCAACAAGCACACACCTTCAGGTAATAAGATACCTAGCACTGCCCCTATCGCATTCTTAAGTGCCTTTCATGCAAATTTCGACATCATGAATACATTCATCTAAACGGTTTTCATGTTCTCATTAAACCCATTGAACGATAGGGAATAAGATCTATACCGTTTATGAAGTTGATATGAACACTGATTAATTTAACTGTTTCAATTGATGATATAACTTCTAATCCATCCTTACGATACACTCATCAACCAACCTTCTCTATTGCCTCAGCACATGCTGCACCCATCTCCGCCCTCCTCCATTCGGTCGATCGACTGATAATCTGGCTTAGATGATGACATCCCGCACCAGAGCCTAAGGCCATTCAACCCATTGTGCTGGCGGTCCACAGAATGTGGGCAGATATACAGGACGCAAAACTTGGATAATACTCACGAAGATGTTGGTTAACCACTTTGCTTCTTTATGGGAATTTGTTTCCTCCATGTAATCATGAAGCCCACAACACAGTATATATATAATATGTTCATTAATTATTGTATTCCGATTAGTTGAAGATTTGGTACAGCGTAATCGTTACGCGCATAGCTGTGGCTATTCCATTGTCTGACGAGCAGACCACACCCACCAGTTTGGTCGGAGCGGCCAACTGGGTGACAACTCTGAATGCTGGACCACGTGTATATGTCATTATTCAACATAGCTCATTATCGGAGATGCAAACAGAAGTCCGAAGTCGCATTCCATTTGATCGACTGTTTTTGATGATGCATAGCTGACAGAGCTATATATTGCAAGACTGGATTGCACTTTGTCAAACGGACAGAGCTTTGCATAAAGAATATCCAATCTCGGCGTGGAGTACATCATGTGCCGTGTGGATCATTGTCTTCATCGTGAAGGCGTTTTGTATTTTTTTCTCGTGTACCTGTGCACGCATATACATAATTCCACGCCTAATTGCTCTTCAGTCCTTCATTCGCCTATTGTTCCCAGTGAGCAGTGAAGTTCTATATGCAGTAACCTTTTGATCACCACGAATAGATGAAAAGTGAACGAAAAGCCAGAGAAAAAGAAAGGATAGAAAAACACCTTTGGTTACTCTTTTATTGAGATCACTGGTGCTGCTTACTGACGAAAGTTACATGGAGATTGCCTTTTGGTCTGGAGAAGCAATCTATCATGTGACGCCGATCTGTTGTCAAGTGCCGCTGGGCAAATTGTTCTTCCCTGCTGTAAGCCTGATTATGCGAGCGACTTGAATCCGGATTGTTCCACTTAATCAACTTGATTAATTAAAAGGAGGTCAATCGGGAGAACAAGAGGTCCAATTTAGGTCAGTAATTTGGTCCGCATGTCTTGGCCCTGGGGTCCACCGAGTGGTCATCTCGTTGGGGCTCCATTTGCCTTGTCCATTTCGAACACTCATCGGCTTTTAGACCACCAGGGTAATGTACGGTGAATATGAACGTGTCACGTGTTTGCTACGGATATAACCGTTAATGTGCATCTGCCCAAATTTTGCCTATACGTCGATACGCAAGTTTATTATTATTATATTGCGTATAAAATGTTATCATTTTATCATTATTACAGGCCCTAGTCAGTTAATAGTATGATACATGGCTAATGTTATTCTCATGCGATCGGATGCAGAATCAGTTGCCACGAATAACGATCAATTACAACTAAAAAATCAATCTCATTGGGGATAAAAATGACAGGCTAAAAAGCAAAGAAATTAATTATGACATCAAACCATCACGTTCCTCTAATAGGAAAATAAGATAATATTGATGGATAGCATCCTTTCGTTTGACTACAATTTACTGAAACTAAAAGTATGATATAGTTCTATAATATAGGGTGGCCTAACAAATAGCTACATCTGCAAACTCCCCCGTGCCCAAACGTCATAACTCCCATAATGGAAGATATTACCACAAGAAAACTATTCGTAATAAACTCGCATACAAAGCCTACAATTTTTATGTATTTTCCCCAACAGTCATGCAACCTGCCCTGACAACCCGTGGCCCTATCTTCCATCACAATGTTTCGCAGCAAAAATCCCAGGATTTGGTCTCCAATGCATCACGCATTTTCCGGGTGTCCCGATCAGCATAGCGCAGATGGACGGAGGATCCAGGCGCCAATTGCGATTCAAGGCACGCAGAATATAAATGGACGTCACCTGCCAACTATTGATTACGATCGCTTCTGATTGCGAGCAGAGAAGTTTCTGTCGCGGGAATTGTTGATGTATAAATGCACCGTGATCTATATGATACCTACATACACCTGGTGTTAAACTTGTATGTGAGTGCCAGATAATGAATGACGTATTGATAGACACTGAAATTAGTAAATGTTATTCCAAATATGGAAGATGAAATTGCCTGACATAATAGGCTCAAATATCATACTGCATACAAAATGGAGCATAAAGTTTTATAAATGATTTTATTTAGGTCAGTAAATACTATTTATAATGATTGCAAACGTTATCTACATGTTTTGAATCAAAATTAACTTTTATCACGGAATTTAATTAGGCAGGTCGGTTTCATAATCGATAATTTTTTCTTCCAGTTAACGAAATGGACTTTTGTCGTGCAGGCAAATTAGATCTCAACATTACAAAATGGCAATTGTATTCAGAGAGGGGGTATCCCCAGTGTTAATATAAAGGAATGACGTCACCAGTACCTACCTGATCAATATAAAAAGACGAAAAGCTCACTTATTTAACGTTGAATAATCCACCGGCTCCCTGCATGCTCTCTTTAAGTGGTCGACATATACTTTACAGACACATTAAATTCATTCACCCACGCTAGTAGGTCAAAGGTTATCACCTCTGCCTATAAACCACGACTCATATACTATACTTACTCTCATTAGAATACTCCTTTGAACCAGACACCCAGTAGACACCGCTATCCAATTTTAGTCGCAGGCACCTATAATCAACGCTCTTTAACTCCGAGATGGATGGAGACTGCGGTGATGCGAGGCACATATCTTTCGTGGAAAACGGATCCAATTCTTCAGCTAATGCAATCCTCTCCTGACTGATCAACTACGTCTCTGAGGAGTGCTCTCAGCTAAATCACCATAGCGACCCTTTTGAATGCAGTCCAATTCAAACTTGTAATGAGTCTCCCCTACTTACGACTTCGGAATTTTTGTCTGTTTTTTTTTTTATTCTCGAAGGTATCATAGGTATCATAGGTATGGCAAAGCGTGGAAGCATTCCGTAGTGTTATTATGATGACTTATTCAAGGCTTGCAACGACTTTATATTATTCAACATCAGGATAAATGAATAGACAAATTAAGTAAGACATGAGAAATGTATATCATAACAATAAGTTCATGTTCTTAATGTTTTACATAAAATAATTGGTTGAACTGAACCATGGTTGTCATCTACATCACGATGGTTCTGTTCTGACAAATATGAATTTAAAAATCTGTACAACATCGCTGACCGCATGAACTTTTCCATAACATCTTATGTGACCACCTGAGCCAGTCGACCAATCCGGAGACTGCATGATTGAGATATCGTCACAATCAACTCACTGCGCTTGCGTATCAAATGTCAATCTTCAAGATGTACGAATATTCGCCTTGTTTTCGAGGGAAATGAGGGAAATTCGGAAACGCCCCATTCTTTGTAAACAATGTCTATATAAAATGATCACAATTATTAGCTTGCCTAAAAAAGTTTGATTGTGCGCTGCCATGACAACCTATATGCCAAGACATAATATCTCTGAGCCTTGATTTTCTTTGCTTTGGTTGCATCAAAGCACGTCAGGGAAGAGGAGGGGAGGGGATCTGAATATTCATGAGAGCCTGAAAGCAGCATCAATAGGGATTTTAGGTCACGATGGCAGTACGAGGTAGACTTAAATAGAAACACAACAAGGAGGACAAAGCCATTTAACTGTGTGTCATGTCTAATTCTGGGAAATTTAATTCGTTAATATTTCCCTTCACAATATGTTTCCAAAGCCTTAGAAGTTGGAACGCTTCATATAAAGAATTCCTTAACCCCGAACAAATATCACAGCTCCTAGAGAATTCCAGACACGGTATTTAAACTAATGTTATTTCCATAAATGTGCTTTTTTCCTTCATTGCAAATATCCGGATAATGATGAGAAAGTGTAATCGAGCACTTGTCCATGCGAGGTCTGGTTACTGCGTTTGTGACCTCAGAGTGTGGACCTCATTGTGAGCCGGCTCTCGGCTTTCTCATTCATATCACATCTCAGGCTGTGTTTGTTCCGCCGATACAGAATACATTCAGCAATGTTATGAGCTCTGCTTAGTCTGTTATGGGCCGTCCACTCACTTCCTGTGTTGCTGTGCCAGTAGGCTTTCAAATGCATGCTGTATTAGTGCGATTCAATTCGAAGGTGTAGCATATATTTTCCCAGCATCAACATCGATCAGCGCCATCTCAGTGCACTTGAGAGTTGAGACCATTACCCTGGA
>KB307587.1:72334-112204 GCA_000328365.1 Capitella teleta
GGGAATTCCAGACACGGTATTTAAACTAATGTTATTTCCATAAATGTGCCTTTTTCCTTCATTGCAAATATCCGGATAATGATGAGAAAGTGTAATCGAGCACTTGTCCATGCGATCGAGGCTCTGGTTACTGCGTTTGTGACCTCAGAGTGTGGACCTCATTGTGAGCCGGCTCTCGGCTTTCTCATTCATATCACATCTCAGGCTGTGTTTGTTCCGCCGATACAGAATACATTCAGCAATGTTATGAGCTCTGCTTAGTCTGTTATGGGCCGTCCACTCACTTCCTGTGTTGCTGTGCCAGTAGGCTTTCAAATGCATGCTGTATTAGTGCGTTTCAATTCGAAGGTGTAGCATATATTTTCCCAGCATCAACATCGATCAGCGCCATCTCAGTCGCTGCACTTGAGAGTTGAGACCATTACCCTGGAGTAGGGAGCAAAGGTCTCAGCTCAACCAGACTTAGGGCCAATCATAGTTGAGTGCCTACAGACGGGGAGCGTGTCTTCTCGGGGCTGCAGCAAATGGGCAACCAGGCCCCCTGTCATTGTCAATATACTCACCGTTAAGGATACTCACAGAGCCCGCACGCTAAAAGGATGCAGTATTTTGCAATGAGCTGACGCTGTCCCTCTCTAAGACATCTTTGCTCTCAAGAAAGACCAGCGGACGCAATCCAATTATGTCCTTGGTGCTTCCTTGCCTTAAAGATACTTCTAATTGTATTTTGGGTATTTTTCTTACCTCGTATAGCCACTCTGTAACGTCCCTTTGTGTGGAAGTACAGGTCACCGTGGTTTATCACCGTGATTTAAGGCCTATTGAGAGGCTGCTCCATCCGAGTGTTTGCACTGCGGTCCTGTTATCATTTGCAAAACGTCCAATATCAAGTAATACGGGAATAAATGGCCATTTCCATAACTGCTATAAATCCCGCTATGTGCATAAGCATGGCGTGTTTTATCTAATGCGTTGGTTAGAAGATTGCATACATTGATTTGGGGCCCATGGTTCTGATCGACACGTGGGCTATGGGCAGGACAACCGACGTTTTGCTTGTTCATGTCAACGCAAAGGGCTCTTGAAAGAGTTTGCAGAAAGCAGATTGCACGGCACACAACCATGCTACACAACCCTCATGAATACGGCACAGCAACCACGGGTAAATATAATCAAAGTTTTCTCTGATGCCCTTGTTCTTGTGTCAGTCAGTGCAACGAAGGACTGGAGTTTCTGAATTCCAAAACAGGAGGTCTCTGGGGTTATGCATGCAGCATTCTATTGTGCTTGATTATGATTCGACCTGTCATTGACGAATGGAACAGATATTGGTGGGATGTAATTTTTTCGTTTCCTCTGGGTTGGGTATACAATTTATGATTGAATCTTCCTGATGTGATTCATCATGATTTCATTGTGATAATGCATGGTATTGACGTAAGGTTTTTTCCAGGTATCTCCTCTTATCAGTGTGGCTGCATTATCGAGTTATTATTTCCTATTGTTTGAGCAGTTGTCGGTATTTTAAGCACGTTCGTCTGCCTATCGTTTCTACGTCGTTTTATTCCCCAATAGCGTTGCATCGCTAAGAAGGTAATATACATTACCTGAAGTTATACATATTATCAACCGGAGTATGCATACGGTGAATTAATTATCCAATTACCTACTAACCGATTTATATTACTCATCCTTATGTGATTTATTACACCGGTATAACAGTGGCTGAGTGTGATAAAATATGATTGCATCTCGTGCCATACATTGCGCATAGAGTCATGCAATCTTCCGATCTGACGGAACCTCAGCGAACTTCAAAAGAAAGAAATGCGAGGGAAAGAAGAAGCATGTATTTTACACCCGTTATTGACACTGCTACTGTATTTATGTCATTATATTAAATGAAGATATTATATAGAATGGTGAATTGGAGATAGATACATGCTATACACCACATTGTAAGCCATAAATCTAATTATTTTATATGACATATCTATGTGCAGGTGTGCAATGGGAAAGCAAAACTGATCCCCGATATATAATTAGTAAATACAGGTGCACTGTCAATGAACAATAATACCTTCTTTGTTCAAAACAAAGGTATTGTATCTTTAGTTCCGTTGGCCTACGCACGTCATTGTTCCAGCATCTGACATGTCTTCTTTATCTGGGCGATTTCTGTTTCGTGTTCCTTCATTCTTTTCCGCTGAATTTCGGATAAAAGATAAGGCATTGAGGCCACCCTTGGCTCTGTTGGCATATCCAAGGAATTCTTCAAGCAACCAGAACGACTTATTTCAGAGCCCGGCTCCCTACAAACGGGTTGTGAACTTCTAAAGCTCAATTCATATAGCTACAAGTTATGGGTTATGTAAGTGTGAGTAAATTTGCGATAGAAGAAATGCTGCCAAGACGGATTTAACTGCAACACGCAAGTCATGGAAGAGAACCTCAACAGAGCCTGATTACAGTTGCCGTAGATCAGGCATCTTTGCATTTGGATGACGTCATTGGATACTTCATGACGTCATCAGCACGTGAGCAAACAGGTTATTATATATTATACATCTGTCTATTCTATTGTAATGCAGTCTGTTCATCACTTGTCCATTAGTCTGATTTACAAGGACACGTCATGGGAAGATATACCACTAATAAATAGTGCGTGATAAATCAACTTTATGTTGTGTATATAATAACTCATTGGGGGTCTATTTGGTGCGGATTGACGTCTTCTTAGTCTCTCAAGGTGGTGATGGTTTGTGTATTTTATGAATAAAAGCATGATCATGTAAGCTGATGATAGGGTTCTAGGTACGATGGTACAAGTTTCACCTTCACAGTGTAACTAAGGTATTGATTACATCATTTCTGTGGTTCACATAAACCTATCAATTGGTCCGTAGTAATGAGAGAAAAATGAAAGTGCGATCGTATTTTGTGGGGATTGATTCTTATGCAGGCTTATTCACACTACATTAATTACCCCATTTCTCACAAGCAAGCGTTTTCATTATACATTGCCAATACTTTTCGGTATAGTCTGCTTCATCGTTGCTGCAGATGCTTGAGTTTGTTTAAGTTGGAGGCTCAATGTCATTTTGTCGTTTATAACGTGGTTTCAGCAGCAGGAAGGGCAGGGGTCGGAGTAGCGTCGGCTGCAGTTGCCCTTACTACAAGTAAGACCAGCGTTGTAGAGTAATGGTTTACTTCAGTAGTTCGACTTCCTTCTTAGATTTAAATACGTACCCATACATTGTCATACGTTTACGCTCACAAACCATTTGAAAATTTATTATTATCAACTCTCACAAGAGCATTGAATTGACAACTTATGAAGCACTCGGTTATTTATTGCACACTGTAAAGATTCAATATAATACGCTCGATAAATAATTCTTATCAGAGGAGGTGTAATACTGTAACCATGAGTATCACTTCGCGTGATCTCTGTCCACGAGGGTTATGACGTAACACTCAGTCCCAAAAGGCTTAAACCCTACCGAGCAGAATCAATTGGCGTGTCTTTCCAGCGGGTCTCCCTGAAGGAGGCTAGCCACCAGATTACAGATAAATATAAGCTCAATGAGACACACTTTATCGTGCTTTCCATTTCATGGTCTATTTGTCGATCAAATCACTTGAAGAGAGAAAAAAAACCTCTTCTCTAGGAAGTGACAGCTGCACATTAGACTTGAGGGATGCTCTGAGCCTCCAATTGTGAGGCTCAGTGGAGGTCCTATCGAATTTATCGGCCATAGGATATGTGTTTTATGCCTTAGAGCGTGAGAATACGGCTTACTTGGACTATCTTGGTGACCGAGTACTGATCCAAGCAGACAATCTGCCTGCAAGGTGCATCATTGAGGGTGGGTTGTGTTTTTTTTTGTTGGTCACTTTCGTGTGTCTGGAATTAAGAATGTGGGTTTTTAAGGTTTTGTGGCTAACTGAGATGTTACATGTATCTGTCTTTTAGACGAATATCATCAATTCTGATCTTTTCTTATTATTGATGATACGGGTGCCAATTAAGGAGAGGGAGTTTATCTCCATCAGCAATGGTATAATTACGTGATCCAAAGGAGTTTACGTACTTCCACGTAACACTTTGTTAAGCAGTTAACTCTGATATTATTGGAGACTGGAAACGCTAGAGTTATGGTTACCTAGCTCCAGGGTTAAGGTCAGAGTCATCCGGCTGAAATTCCTTATCTCTCTACCTCTAAACATCTGGTTATCAGTAATAAGCCATGCTACTATATTCCAATATATCATTCATGTCTAAAAAAGTGTATTTAACATGTTCGCCATCAATCATTGTTTAAAATTGGATCGTTCATATATAATGCATAGTACAGCCTACTCTTTGTAGCATCCGTAATTGACGCGAGCAATAGATCACTCACATTGAACATCTGTTTTACATTAATTTGGCAAGGTCCTAATATCGATAATCTATAATATTATTTCAATGATCACTCTCGGTAACAGTAAACTTGTGAGTATACAATTTCATGAATTTGTTCAGTCTTAAGGGTTCAAAAGTAAATGTCCCGCGAACGTTTTGTTCACCGACCATCGAGACGCAATTGCGTTATAGGAAACACCACCCCTCAACTACTCATCGTAGACAATGGCGTTTCTTGGAACCCATCGTTATGGCAACGGTTGTCATGGCGACGAGATTCACTCGAAACAAGCAATGGATCATTCAGCATCCGAGTGCGTATTTGACAACCACGTCCAATGCTCTTTTCCCATTCGTATTTATTTCCTCATTCTGCAGAATTGTTTTGAAATTGTTTTCGGTGGATTTCATGAAAGCTTTCAATACAGTTAATCATTACACCCAATATGCAACATAGCCATACGATAGCCATCCGCAACGGCATCGGTTCAATCGCTCTGTTGTTACACAAGACAATATGACAGAGACGCTATCTCTGAGGTCACTGCCAGATAAGAGATCCAGCATTTGGTGGAATCTAGCCGAAGCACCAAGGGTATCTATATACGTATTGGTGCATTGTGTAAGGCGATACTTGACATTTCGAAGACGTAATTCGGATCGTTAACAGGTATTACTTATTTATTTTGCGGTGCATTGTGGGTTGGAGTTAATAGGTCTGAAACCGACAAATAATATCACCCGGAAAAAAAGTTCTGATTCAGGCAAATTATCATCATTATACCGATTATTATTTCGTGGGTGGCACCAATGAAACTATAGTATAGAGACCTATAGGCATCCACGTATTATTATCTAGATTTCTTATTTGCATATACCTGCATCCTGCATAATAAGTATGTCCTTGCGCTACATCATATCACATAATTATACTATATCCAAGGACCAGAGCACTGAACTGATATTTGTGTTGGAGAATTGTCCAAATGTGTGTGATATATGTAATTACATCATGTTATTCCAATGGGAAAGAGATTGGTCTGACTGTGACATTATTTCATTATTATTACTTTATTCTGATTGCTACGCTTTCCCGGTTCCTCTCTGTTTAACAATAGCCTGGCTTGCAAATACACAAGGGAGGGAGTGAAGGGGTAGGGAATTTCATAACTCGATCCAATGAGCCCCACAGAGTCTATAGACGCACTCCAGATCCTTTGTAGTGGAGGGCTCCGCGCAGGTTTGCTCCATTTCCAGGAAATTCAGAACGGTCTGCGTGCGAGACACTGAGGCAAAGGAATAAGATTTCTGGGAAGCAATTGCAAGACGAGTACAATGGCCGCTTAGTGCCCCTCGATAACTGCTATTGGGAATGGTGCTTGTGGAATGATATATCTGCGATCGAGTTATTTGGAGAGCGCTAATATTCCATCAGTTGTGGTCACCAATGGTGTGTAATCGTTGAAGCTAAATAACGCTTTACTACTGCGTTCTAATATGATTGCATGCGCTGTTGTACCAATAGCATCAAGAACTGGAATAGCATAATCATAACGCATAATCATTACGTCTTAAGTGCGTTATGAATTGCTCTGTCTCTGGGGAATGTTGAATATGATTTTGCTTCGTATGCTACTTGGGCATTGGCAATCCATGTTCATTATCACCGCCTATTGATTTGTTACGCTGGGAAATGTATACAAGCAGGTCTGTCCACTCTTGATTGTCTTCGGGATATCCACTCTAAGTGCTTTGGGATTTCTATCGTCACCCACTCCCCTCCCCTCCCCTCAAAAAAAAAGAAAAAAAAAGAAAAAAAAAGACCAGAAAAAAAAAAAAAAAAAAAAAACAAAAAAAAACGCAGTAGCAACAGTTTACAGAACCACCAGCATTGGAACTACACTGAACAACAAATGAAACTATAAACTTTTATTCTAATCATATAATTGTTCTGGTTCAATTCTCTGCATTCATTGCATGCAGCAATCCTGTTGAGCCAGCTCCGGCACAGTTCGAGACCAGCTATTCGAATTACAGATGCCATCATCGGATTGCAACGCCACCGTCATGTGAGAAAGCTCGTCGTCGACTTCGACTTGTAAGTGTGGCTCTCACGTGGACATAACACGTGCAACATGGAGGCTGAAGTATATTCAGTGTCCAGGGTCATATTCTGTTAGTTATAAAGCCAGATATATATATTTATATTCATAAATACTATTATATCGTTATATCTGTGAAGATTTCCAGGGGTTGGCACCCGTGCAGATAAGCGACCACTGGGGTACAATTTAACACCGTGAGACAATGCATACAAACTCCCAGGAGGGACTTCAGGGAGGCCTGGGCTGCCTCAACGTACCTAACACTAATAATCAGCATTGGATTAGTCACTCAAGGGACGGCTGTATCGCCAGAATCGATTGCCAAACGCCTCAAAGCAACTCCCAACTTGATTAGGTATCTTAGCTGCAAGCATAACAGGAATTTCTCCTGTAGTAGCAGCAAGCATCGCAGATCAGCGACATAAAGCAAACACGAGTTCACAGCATGGCGTTAGCATTTGAAAACACGTTTGCGTCACTGGGCATCGATTTGCGGTGAGACCTGTTTCCCGCGTGTCACTCTATCATGTCACAGCTCGTCAAATAGATGCAATTAAATCTGGTCAGAGTCGGGATTTTTTTTCTCTTAGAGAGACCGGGGCGGCTCAGCTGACACGATTACGTGAGAGTGTATGAGTTATTTCTATGCGAGGATAATTAAGAGATCTACAGACAGAAGAATTCCCCAAAGGAAACCCTCAAATAAGGCGGATTTGTAAGAGATGTATAATCACGTCGTTGTCGTCTGTGCAGAACGAAATCCGATTCATTGTGAAGTGCTTCCAATGCGATGACCAATTCCAGCTACACCCATGCGTCGACACAGGTGACTCAAGGCCACGTGTCTAGTAATTTCCTGTGCGCTCAAACCCCCTGCGATACGGTGCAGAAAGTTGACCTGACCCCAGGTGACAGACTAGCATGTGGCCAACAGCTATGAGTCAGATTACTCAGTTATTATAATGTACAGCAGATATAATATTATATCCATTGCCAGACGATATGATTCATATGTATTATATGTGCCATGAACATATTGGTTCATAAAGAACACTGTCTTGCTGCAGTCAACAACGCTCAGATATCACCATCAAGGTGTCAATCATTGACCTGCTGATGTATATATGTCAATAAGCCTGCCATCCATTGTGAATAAATTAGCATTAATGCCTTTCAGCACTGCTTAGCATATGCAATCAGTTGCGGTTTGCTTGCTATCATTGTCAGTTTGTAATTTAACATTTTGCAACAGTCAACCGGGTATTTAGCAGTTTACACATTGATATTGTACTCTAATTTGCAATTTTAATAATTAGACATTAAATTATAGTATAATTTTGTAAGACTTTGTTCTGGAATATCTTAGTGCTGTGTGTGACACGCGGTGCTTAAACTTATTATCGATGACGTCACCGTAATAATACTACGTCACCAGTTACCGATACTCAACTATCCATTAGAAGCGTCACAAAAGAACCCTCCCCACCAGCCAATCGGGTAATAGTATGCAACACAAATCCTTCACGTTATTCCCTGACATACCTTTAAGTCTTAATCTCAACAGTTTACAACACATTGATGCCATTAATGATTTACCATTGCATAACACTCGCCTAAGGTGTACGCTGAGATGACTGCATCCACGTGCCATTGCCACTATCAGCTGGTGATTAGTTACTCGCTTGCTCCTCTGGTCTCGTTCCTCGTCTCCATGCCAAACCAACGTGACGGATGTGTCATTTCCACTTTGCAGGCTGATGTGCTCTGCAGACGTGCTCCTTTTACGCACGTGTGTGTTTAAACTATGACGTAATTATGTTTTTCTTCTTCCAAAGGGGTCGGGTGAGAAATTTCGGAATGGAGGTTTTCCCTTCCTTGTTAAAACATCTCGAGGGGTATTTAATCATACTTGCCTCATGCGCCGCAGGTAGATTATAAGATTATATTGTATTCACTATCGGGACATCTTTACTGATTTACATGGTCGCGAGGTCGGTGTACGCAAAATGCTACGCTTACTAAACATTATTATAATGATACGGCAAGATTAGATGAGCAGAATCGATGGATCGGTTGATTGGTCATTAGCTGTAATGCAAAATAAGCGCTATTTTCTTAGTCTTTCTTCTTGGATTTCCTGGCGTTGACACTACAACATTTATCCCAAAATGCACCATAAATCATAATGCGCATGTGCAATGGATTTATACAATTTTAGCACCATGAAAATTGGTTATTTTGAAGAAAAATACACGCAGCTTCAAAAATCAGTAGAGTGAATGGAGATGTTTATTTCCCGTCTTGTCCATCATTATCCACATTGGAATGATTGCCTGGAATGCGATCCCGTGCAGGAAATCCATGGATAGCCGTGTCTGTGTAGTGGATCGTCGACCATGATTCAGAATCTTTCTGTTGATGAAAATGAACTATACACAAAGATTCAAGGATAGCTACCTATACTATATTACACAGGTTTTTGTTGCATGAAATGGGATGGGACCAAATCATATTGTCCCTAAACTTATATTTTATAGACTTCACAGGTATCGACTCCTTTGAGAGTTATTATTCGTTACACAGTATGCCATACCTGTAATGTCCCTTTGGCCTTGAGTTCGAGCAGGTTTACACGATTCAAATGGTATTCGTGTATATTTAGCTAGTTCATCAACGTGGTATGTATGCATGGGCATAATGGAAAAGCCAGAATTTTATTTGGACACGTGGCATCAGTTGAATGGGAGGACGCCGTTGCACTTGGCCACATTTGGCTTAAGAAGCCAACTCCTCCCATAGACACAGTTTCGAAGGAATTGTGTACCTGAGACACAGAACAATATTTACCAGAACATGTGTTTAGCTCAGAACCTGATTGTGGACAACAACGCACCTGTCACTGAGGCTTTTGTTCTGAACTGAGAACAAGTATTTACTTGGACTCGATATTTGCACTCGCTGAGGTAGAAATTACGTTTGGTGTGTGTGCCTGTAGCAAAAAAAAAAAAAAAAAAAAAAAAAAAAAAAAAAAAACTCAACTGTTTCTTCTCTGCTCGTCGATCGAGTACGTAGGGCTGTATCCAAGGATACGGGGGCCAATCTAGCGCCAATGCCTGCGTGGGGTACTGCGATCAGCTGGTGTAAGCATAAATTCTATCATCACCTATGATCTTTGCCCTCGGCTGCGTCGATAATCTGATTTTTCCGCCACCTCAATGTTGCTTGACCTCTGCATCATCATCCCCATCATTCTCCTCCTCCCCGATCTCGCCACTTTCTACACCCCACGTGTTACAGAGCCCCGTCTTCAGCAACACAGAGGTATCATTTGACTAATTGTCTATATATTTAGGAAAGACACGCCGGTTCCCTTGGTGCCGTCTCCAATAGTGTGATTTGCAAGCTAAATATTGAACGTTCTCAGTCTGTGTGCAACTGCTTCTATTTTGCCGCTTTGCGCATGCGCTTGAATTCAATCCGGTGTTTAAGCGAGTCGCCTCGTTCATTGCTTGGCGCCGAAATTGTCAGTTGTGGGCGAATAAGCGGAGCAATGCCCTCTCAAAGGCCTCTGTGTTATATCATTTATGTGATGCAATGAGACTTAAAACCAATAGCGCATATCCATTTATTATTCTGTGTTGGTGTCATTGGTGGCTGTCTAAGATTGAAACTGAATCTTTTATAAACTAGAGCCCTGTAATAACTTTGGTAAATTGAACTTTTATTTCTTTCCCCTCAAATATTTCATGATTCAAGTCGAAAAAATGAATATATTCCTTTAATTGATAATTGAATGTTGAAGATTAAGAACAAATTTATTCCTTCTTTTAACTGCATTACACATCGCCACTCGTACGCGAAAGATTTAGTGTTTGAAACTTCTACCAAGACACTCTTGTCACGCCCAAAAGATGTCACTGTAAAGGATCCAACAATGTCATGATATTTCCAAGAACAACTCCATGCAGTGAAAGAAATATTATTTTAGAGTTTCCCAAGAAGCTGCAAGCATGCGATTACCCAATCATCTCCTCTTATGACGTCATAGTGAATGACCCACATTTGCACAAATGAACACCCTTGGTTTGGATACTTTGTGTGTGCGTGCATAGTTTTGCCTTTGGGTGATTCTAGAATCCCATTTCTGAGATTACATAATACTTTAGAACACGTTGATCGACCTCCAAAACAATGGTCTTGATTCAATCTCATCACGATCACAAGTTACTATCTTTAACTAGTATAAATATTCTGCATCCGATCTACAGAGTAATCAATTAGAATATTGCTTTTCATGGCGAATGGTTTTATTATTATTTCTCAAAATGTTAATTCGGACCAAGGAGCTTGCATAAAATTAAAGCTCCTTGATTCAAATGCACAATTCACACTCAACTGGAAATCGAGCTTATATTTGCCTCCACATCATGCACCCATTGAAGGAGTAACGGAAGAGAGAAAGGACGAGTGGCATGACGTCATAGGTAGACAGGGTGGAGCAGGCGCATAATCATGCATAGGATAGGAGGCCAATGTCCCTTTAAGGACTGCATTCAGTCCTTTATTCCAACATAGCATTGTTGGCATATCTGTTGCTTGGTTGTTGACCATTATTGCAATATTATGTAATGGTAAATACACATGCTTTCACACCAATTAGTTAAAAATAGTCTACAGCGTGTACGATACAATGATGCGGTTAAACAATAATGGCCCATCCATTCAATGTGGTTTAATACCAATAGTTAGGAGACCGTTATGGAGTTGGGGGACCATATATCGCAGTACAAGGAGACCACCAGAGTTGTGCAGTGCGTGATGGGGTTTTACGGCTCCACCCAAACCAATCGGATGATACGGGCGCCAGCACCAGAGTAGTGAGACACTCATTGACCGTGATGATAGCTAAGGACCGTCGTCTTTTGTCATTGAATGATCATGCCACATTACGCTGAATTCAGCAAAGAATTTCGCAAAACAAAACGTGCACATTACAAGTAGAGGGCTGCAAGCAAGCCCTAGCCCACACCCAAAGGCATCTTTCGCATCTTAATCTCCTCTATTGCATATCGGTTGATGACCTCTTGTCACGAGCCCAATTATGCGGTTACCATGGTAACGGAAGAGTCCTCCTGGGACCGACAGCAGTTCTGTTTTTACCCAGTTGGATGGAGTTCCCTGTGGATTTCTCGAAGCGGGAGTCGGTATAATTAACACTTGATACCTTGAACGGCGCCCTTTGCTGCGTGTCCTCCTCACTGGAGACTCGGTGTCTGTTTTCCTCTGTGGAATTCACAGATATGCAACAATGCAACCCTTGATATATTATATATGCATATATCAGTCCTTGCTTCTTCGGGTTCTCAGCCGCATAATTATACCATTCAAGGTGAAATCGGTATCTTTTCCCTTATATGCATAAGTAGCGCTGCGGTTACCAGGAAATGGAGAATGTACGTTGGGTCGGGTTGCTCATATTATACACTGCAATTTGTGTCTAAATGGGCTTGTAATACTGCTGGGATACTGTTAGGCATCAGTTGATTCAAAAGTAAGTATTTTTATGAATATTTTCTTATGGTCGCTGCTGACTGGTTTTGTTCGCATTTATCACTTCCTAGAAGTGCCTTATTGGTGCCCAATTGAACCATCTGCCAATCGATCATTTCTATGAAAGTGCTAGCATGGATATCTTTAACTGTTTGTCCTCTCCATGTGCATGTTTCCAACACAGCGGCTTGTTTCTTGCTCCAGACGAAGTTATTCTTCCAAGTTCTTTCGTGCCAACGGGGTTGATTTGACAGGCAGCGCATAAATACTCATATCGCGAGGAATTCTAGAATTACACTAATGTCGTTAAACCTCCGTGTCAGCCATGCCGAGAGTGCAAGGAAAAAAGGCAGATCAAGCACTGTCGGCCGTCTTAATTTCTTCCACCATTGCCCTAATAAACCTCTGTGTTCGCACCGCAATTGAATTATCCGAACGAAATCACGACTTACAACGCCGACTCTCGTGTCTAGTGACGTCACACAGGGTAGTGCTATCCGATATTTCTTTTCAGGAGGGCCAAAGAAGCTCATGTAATTCGGAATATTCCCCCACCCCCCGCCAGAGGATCAAATCGCACATAATTAGTGTCAAAGACGGCGCATGCCTGGTTCACTCTCGAAGTCAGCATGCTTCCGATATGCGCGACTGTGTGCCTATAAAATTAGTCAACTGAGCAGAGGGCCCTTTCTCTGACCTCGCAGGAATCATTCGGCCATGATGTATCCTCCGTTTATGAGGGTGTGGTCATCAGGCGGTGAGTCAACGGACTGGTCGACATGTAATTGCGGCATGTTTTATTCTCAGGTATTTTTACCCCTTACAATCGATACCTGCCTGATTGAGGCTCGCTTGCTGTAACTGTTGTCTCCATGCTTCTGCCGCAGTCACGCCAGCTGATGATCGTGTAATATACTCGAGGTCTCAACCTATAATAATTATACGATATCAATCACCGTGTATTGATTAGATATTACTGCAATGGTATTGTACACCGCCATGTACATTAATATGCATATGAACGCATAATCATAAATTAGTTATATATATGAAGAAGAAAAAGAAAAAAAAAAGGAAACTAATCATAAAATAAGATAAAAAAAAATACATATTTACGATAAGATATCTCTTATAGGGGAATAAACGGAGGATGTGAGTGAGCAATTAGGCCCCATTATGGGAGTGATATGTAGCATATGAGCGACGGACATGTCATGCATATTTAGCGCTACCTGGCAGTACCCCCATTTACCTGTTTGCATTGATCGCTGATCAGGCAGGAAAAGAATATAACTCTCATTTGTGACATAAAAATAAGAATCACGTGATGAAGCTCTTTAGATTCGTAAAACCTACCTCATACCTATGATGCATTACCTCGTTATATTAAGGATGTGCATGTCCGCCCTGATCTAATAAGGATGGCCGGCAATGAGGTGAAATTGAACAAACCACCTCAAATCATGCTAACCGGATTACATCATCGTCTTGCTAGACTTACGTAATAGTGACTAATGATGCACTTGTGCACTCTTTGCAGCGAACTGCTAATTACATCACCTGGTAAATATAGGGTTCCCCAAATTTGGTGAAAGCCTGAAGAGCTTCTGCTCTGATTTCATCGTGTTCTTATTGTGTTTTCATTCAGATTGTTCATCTGTTGCAAGAGGAGAAGCATGCTGGCGTGTCGTCCGTCGCAAGAGCGCAGGCCAGTAGCAGAGGACGCGACACTGCAGCAGCGTTGACACGGCACAGGAGGGAGTGGCTTTATCGCATGCACCTGAGGCGCTGATTGGAGGAGCTCAGGTGCGCAGCTTCAGGTGTGTCAAGGCGCCATGTCAGTTGTACTCGTGGCTCCGGCAAAGCAGCAGGGTCGAGTGGATAGTACCGAGACGAGCCCCCCGGCGCCCCCCGATGCATGCGAATCGCTAACGGTCATGGCGTCACCCGGCGACAAAGAAGACGGGTTGGTTAATGACGCATACACGGCAGAACTGCGCTCCTCAGACTCCACATCGTCCCCTTCGTCGTCATCAGAGAACGCGGTGTCTTCAGCGTCGAGCGGCGTCGCTGGAGACGGGACCAAAGCAAGCGTAACAGAGACCAATAGCAACAGAAATAGTTGCAGTAACAGCAGCATCAGTAATAGCTGCATTGCTCCAGCGGCCCAGCCGACGCCGCCCGCGCCGCCGCTCCGCAGCACTGCATTCAAAGTGAGTGGTTCTGGTCAGGCTGCAGCGACGTATCCTTCAGTTGCAGCAGCATCGCGCGGTTCCGTGCCAGCCATATCCACTAGCAAATCTCTAGCGGAAACTTCAAACACAGGATATCCGTTTCTCAACACTGACGTCGTTGCCGGGGCTACGAAGGATGGGCTGAACGGCACCACTCCTCGCCTGCGCCACATTGACCAGCCCGCCCCACCGCAGTTCGGGAACGCTCGCCGCAACACCACCACCGCGTGTACTTTCACCTCAGCGCTCTCCACGGTCGGATCGCCTCTTCACTCAGACTTCATTGGCGGCCAGGCGGTGCCGCCGTCTTGCGTGACTCGTAACTCCCACGCGTCGGTGAATACGACGCTGACTCTTCGCTCGGGTCGGGAATCCACCAACATCTCCGATATTGGAGTCGACTACATGAAGGTGAATGGCGCTATCAGGCCTGGATTCAGACAGCTACAGAAACCCAGCTCGACGGGTTTCCAATCGGCGGGCGGGGGCGGCGCCGGAGTAGTGGTGCCCCCAGCCCATCAGCAATCGCCCTTCCATGGAACGACGAGCACTACTTCTCAAATGAGTTACACGGGATCAGAGGAGTGTGGAATAGCTCTCGTTGGAGTGAATTCGGAATACCCTCGATACACCGAAGAGAAGTTGCACGTATCAGACAGCGAGGCCAAGGAAATCGCAAGTAAAACGCCATCCAAGCCAAATGTCGGCTATCGGCTAGGTCGGCGAAAGGTGCTGTTTGAAAAGCGAAAACGGATCTCTGACTATGCTCTCGTCTTCGGAATGTTCGGTATCATAGTTATGGTCGTGGAGACGGAGTTGTCCATGGCGCATGTATATGATAAGGTGAGTCCATATATAATCAACAATGGTTTTGTATGCGTGACGAATACGCGCCCTTCAGATCAAGTCTAATGATGCATATACAATGTTGTATTAAATATGCAATGCATGCATCGAACAACAGAAGAATTGATTATTGGATGCCAACAGCACAAATGCTTTAATAAGGTTTTAATGGTTTGTATTGCTACACCTTCATGGCTTGTGTCCGTATTTCGGATTACATGGATGCTCTCCTTGGTTCTTCTCCATACACCGAATCAACACACAAAGTGTGAAGTAACCAAGCAATTTAGTACAAAGCGTAGCAACTTGAGTGTTAAGTAGGGGGTTAGGAGATCTTAGGGACTCGCAAATATAGAGAGGGAAGAAGAGAGAGAAAAATAAGCGACAAGTTCTGTGTTGAAATGTAACACTGTATGGTAGCTGTATTGGAGCCCAGAGCTCATACACCTGGCGTTGTGTGTGTGAGTGTAGGGTTTTTTTTTTTTTCGCATAACCTCCTGCGCACATGTTTCAACGCCCAGCATGCGTAGCCGTGAGCTTTGCATAGGGAATAATATTGGCTACAATGCGTGTTGCATATCTCGGCCGTACCCAGCCAATAGGTCGTTGGGATATACATTATCGTCCCAAAGCAAATTGGTCAGCAGGGTAGCTGTGGGGCATATTTTGGCCATATCTGTGCGTTTCCATCTGTATATCTTGCATGCTGATCAGTTGGCTTATACTTGCGATTGCGTACGGCAGTGCAACCACCCAGGTGTATAGCTGCGAATGCAAATATCGAAGGCCTGGGTGACCTACAAACTGGCTGGCCTGAGTGTAGTGTAGATCACATATGTACACCTTGCAACACCTCTTTCTTAATCGCGTAATACAACAGTGCAATCGCCTACTTTGTGTTTAAACGCCAAGCTAACAGGAAGCTCAATCATTGTTGTCGGGAGGTCACGTGCACTCTCTGCCCTATATACATAGTACCAACTGGCTGTAGCCCAATAATGTCCTTGTAATTGCCACATCATTTCCGTTATTATGGTCCGGTTTAATACACTCCCTTTTGGCCGAACTCGCTTTCATTATTATTCCATATGGTGGTATATCATTCGTATCGCGTAAAACGTCCATCGATTTTGATATTTTGTAATTTTGTGAGTAGGATGAATTTATAATAGCGTAGGCGTCTATCGAAAATATGACCTCAGTCTGTGCTATTACGGCAATTCGGGTGAATTCTATGCTGACAGCTGGAAATTGCCCACCGTCTGATGAAATACATTTATGCAGCGCCGGTATATACTAAATATAAAAAGTAGGTTCAATGAATTTGTATGAAAATATTGTATCGATTAAATATGTATCATTCAACAAAACATCTGTATCACAGTTCTATTTACAATTGCACTCGCATAATTATACACGTTTAATGTTATTATTGGAGATATGAACAACTTAATGAATAAACACCAATCACTGCCCCTTTAACAAACAGGATCCACCGCCTCCATGCAGAGAGAACTCCTTGCCAACTTCTTTGAGCTAGAGGCTCTAAGAGGTTATTGAAAGCAGGCATCGCAAAAGCACCATTTTTACGCTGTGTTAGGATATTTTTAGCGCAAGTATTTCCTCCTTCTCATCGCAGACCTCCCTCTTGCTCATCTCTCCCACTTCCCTTTGTAATTAGTGCCAGAATGACGATCGCACGGAGATCCTTGATGTTCTCTTTTGTTTGTATCGTAATCTTGCATTGTTTTCTATGACAACTGGTGATTGCTGTGGTTCATCAAGAGAAACACTTCTTCCTGTGCTTATAATTAGCCCATCGTAGGAACTGTCATAGTGGAATTCATAGTGGAGTTTATCCCCGGGTTAACCAAGTCCCTATCAATAGGTCTGGCCTTGTGATCCGGATCTAGTGTTTAATCCAGCAACTCCTCCCCCGTTTGTTTAATATCTATGCATCCACAGTAAGCGCACTCGGAATCTGGATTACCATGGCAATGACTAAGTGTTTCCTAGTATACAGGAGTCGACATCTCGCTGAGTTCAGATTCCGTGAATCCTGATAGCGATGCCATCGAAGTAGGTTGGTTACCTGGGTGGAACGAAGCAGTTGATTGCGGTTACCTGGAAGTGTGTTGTTCTTCCATGCACAGATTCGCCACTTAAGATTGGAGAATCTTACCATTGTAAACAAGGAGATAATTATTGTTATGATATCCAGTACAACACAAATATCAATGAGTATATTTACTCACTCACCGAATGATTATATACAACTTAACCATTCTTATTCCTCCAGGTGTGTGTTATTTTACTTATTTACGTATATAAATAAACACCACGCTTGTGTTATCAATAGCCAATAATCTGTATAAGCCTCAAACGTCACGACCGATATCAGGCATAAAAATCTGTCTAAATTTTAATATTTTGATCAATATCAGTTATCGATTTGCTTCCTCTGTTCTGCCTCCACCCGATGAGTAGCGAATTGTGTTGTTCGTCTACATCCATCTTCATCCAAGTGTGAGTGTACTTGGAAAGAACTACGGTTCATGTCAGCACCTCAGAAATACAATTGATTACCTGCTTGTGACAATAACATCGAAAGTAGCATACACAGAACTTGCACTGCTTTGTACATCTCTTGCTTATAAAAATGATTGATTCAAATATTTGATTATGAGGTAATGAAAAATTAGCACACAATAGAAGCATTCACGACTTGGATTGAACAGGAAGCGAAATCTATAATGTTCAATTTATTTTATTTTATCGATTTTATACCTGTTTTTTTTATGTAGGCATCAAACTGAGAATTGTGAATTTGCCTTTGTCGTCATATTCGTCTACTCCTGATAATATTACAGTTCATCACAGCTCTCATTTAGTTTACAACTGTATGTTACTTTATGTTTCTCCTATCCGCCTAGTCCTCATTTCCCTTTTCATCTTCTCTTCCATCTCATAATTATATTAACTCTCTTCCAGTGGGTGGCCCTCTCCTTATCATAACCTCAATTATCAATTGATACTACCAACCCACTCATCTCCACCAATTACAATTCACGAGATTTCTCCTTTATTTTCAGGATTCTTTCTACTCGATTGCGTTGAAGTCGTTGATCAGTGTCAGCACCATCATTCTGCTCGGTTTGATCTTGGCCTATCACGCCCTTGAAGTACAGGTAAGCATCACACCTTCTCCCTCCTCCTCTACCCTCATTGATTTGCTCGTAGTATATATATACACTCATGGGTCGCTATGGTACCATTGTTCAGACTTGTCGGTTGCAAGTGCAAGCTCGTTGATTGGGATGAATGGAGTAGAAATTGTAAGCAATCTTACTGGGTGTTGGTACCTGGAGGTAAATGAATTAAAAATGCATTATTTGATGACTCATGAAATATTATTTTTACCTCTCTTTACATTTGAAATGACCCGTTTTCAACATAATATAAAACTTTATAATATAATTTATTCATTTTTTATTTACAATAAGTGAGAAATAATCACGAGTAATAGTAAATTAGGACAAACATTTCCAGCGTACAAAACGCGAGAGCACAACGCCTCCCTAGGCTGCAATCAGATATGGCGTCACTTTAACCCCATGGCTATTACGCTTCAACTGAGCGCACAAACGCGCGACCCTTGCAAATGGAATGCCGCCCTTGCACGATGCCCCCATTTTGCCCATGATGCATTGTGCTACGCGTCTTTTGGTCCCATTCCAAGCCACATACCTCCCAGTGGTGTTGCCCTCTTGAAGAATCAGAGGCATGCCGCCAAGACGGCATTCACGTGGAAGGGACGTGGAAGGGAGCAATCATTAAATGCTGTTAAGTCATGGTTGCATTCCTTTCATGGACGTGCTCCTCCTCCTCCTCCTCCTCCTCCTCCTCCTACTCTCCCCCAGAAGCTCACAAACCACAGAGCTCTGAGCCATACTGGTCACATAACCATAAAAGTCGGCGCGGGAGGTCTTTGGAAACATAAACTCCGTTTTCTGGCCTCTCTTTGCTCTCTGATAGCCAGGTTTCTTTAAGCTCTTGTGCCAAGAACTTGCAACGGGTGGCGTTTTATTTCATTGGGGTCATGATGGCACGCGGTGCAGTTATTTCACACCAAATTGCACAAATCAATTCACAATGATCCATCAACCAGGTTAAAGAACCAAGAGAAGGTAAAGCAAGATGTTCTTCATCACCTTCGGATATTTTTTTTTTTGGCGTATGATCTGGCAATGAAGAAACTTAAGACCCGCCCTCTTTCACCCGACAGAGCAACGACAGCCCTCGAGAGCAAAACAATGCCCATGTATTAAAACATTTTGCACTGGTACTGACTTTCTATATCTGCGTAAAAGCGTGCCGGGTTAAGCTTTATATCGAAGCCACGAACCTCCTCCGGACCCAATGATACTTTTAGCGATGAATATAGCCATAAATCAGCGCATCACCCAAAGGTAGTGTGCTGATTGCATGTGCTATTGATCATGGAAATGGCTACAAGCAAATATCTCAGTGGCACGCACATTGGCTCTCTGGGCGCTATGGTCACCAGCTGTAAGAAAGAAAGACAAAAACTGATGATACGCTTCGAACTGAAGAGCATTCTATGAGGATATTATGTAATGACGTACGATTAAATCTCTCTGTGATCGATAGAGGGCCTGACAGAGACGTCAACGACTTGTTTTTGCGCATTGACTATTCCGCACCCCGGATTCAAGGCTCTGTACAGTATGAAAAATGATTGATAGAGGTAGTAACATGCCCATTTTCTGTAGCTACTGTCAGATCTACTTTTTCTTTTATCCCATAATAATATTGGGATTTTTTTTATCGCAATCGCACCAAGCACCCAAAATATATGTTCTCCCCCAAGGACTTGTAACAGCGGCCTCGGGTTCCCTGTCACGTGCTATTGGGTGCTTGGTTGAGTGCAGACATCACCCGTTGTCATGGCAACATGCATGACCTCAATCACTGGGAGCGTATCCATCTGAAATGTCCGAAAAAATAATCAGGTCATACATGGACGGAAGTTTGATGAATAGTTGGTCCTTGGAGGAATACATTCGTCGATGGAATCTTTTTATATTGAATGCAACTGATGTCAGAGCAACGAATCACGCTTACTTCAATATTAGAACCGTCAAATCTTGCGTGACTGTCAAAATAATCTGAAAATACTTCTCTCTTCATTTATTCTCAATTTTTATTTTATTATATATATATTTTTTGTTGTTGTTGTGAAGTCCCGATCAAATTATGTAATACGAAGCAAATGGACTGTATGGTTTAGCGATAACATGGGGTAGTGAGGAATAGAGATGTATGGAAATGAGTTGCATAATAATGGTAAGGGAGACTGATATATGCATTAAAAATCAACAACTTTCGTTCAATTCAAAGGGACAAATTTCCCTCCACAGAACCTTAAAAGGGGTTGCCTCTGTGTGGCGGCCCTACGATAGCAATAGTGGATGGTCTCGACGGTTTAATTCACATACAAAACGGATTAACTTCCCAGCTTTCCGCACCGGATATCATCCATATGCTTGGTCTGTTGCCCAATTCTGTTTCTAATAATAGATGTGTTTGTCTATTGTATTTTTTGATTCACTTCTGCGCAGTTGGTGTTTCTGGTGATCAATTAATTTTTGGTTTATAATTACATAATCAGTGACTCGTGACGTATGTGTTTTGCATAAATTTAAAATAATGAAATTAAACTAAATTTTGGGCTTATTCAATTTGATGGAGGCAATAATTATGGTTCAGACGACTTTATAAATCATTGACAACTGATATATTTGCTTAAATTTTGAATAATAGCACAACTAACTACACATGCAATAGACTTTAGTTGTGTTCAAATAACAAAATTCCATTGTATTGTAGCCTGATGTACGGCTCATTCTACACACCAGCAGCCATGCAGTTAACGCTCGTGAGAGAGCACTGTAGTACAGCGCCATGAGATCCTATTAAGAGTCCCTACACTCAATGCCTGGTATAATCGTATTGCGCGCATAAATGCTATCGGTCCAATGCACAGACGTATAATGCATGGCCGATGAATTAATGCATGTTAAGTAGATATCACACTCAAGTCAATGGCTCAGTCCGGAATCAAGTTATTGCTTGATCGATATAACGGGATGCATAGCTAATAACACTGATTTCCTGGGTGCCGCGCGTTTAATTGACGTGAGCATATCGGCATGACTCTATAATTAACACGATGACAGAGTGCATCCATATAACTTATACTATTTATCCCTTTCAGCTTTTCGCCACCGACAACTGCGTTGAAGACTGGAGAATTGCGCTGTCCATGCAACGCGTGGCTCAAATCCTCGTAGAACTGACCGTCTGCGCCATTCACCCAATTCCCGGGTCATTCTCTTTTACCTGGACCACCGTCCACGCCAATGGAGTGACCGTCACCTCAAGGCCCACCCCGGTGGACCTCCTCCTCTCGCTACCGATGTTTTTGCGTTTGTACCTCATCTGCCGGGTGATGCTCCTTCATAGTAAACTGTTCACCGACGCCTCTTCTCGGAGCATAGGCGCCTTGAATCGAATCAACTTCAATACACGATTTGTGCTCAAAACTTTGATGACCATTTGCCCCGGGACTGTATTGTTGGTGTTCATGCTGTCTTTGTGGATCATTGCTAGCTGGGTGTTGCGTGCTTGCGAAAGGTGAGTCTGGATTATGTAACCAGTTGTTATGCTACGGCTTGAAGTTAATGCTATGATTTCTGTGGATTTAATTAATAGCTATAGGGTTGTGTTAGGGGAGATACCCTGGAGAAAATTATTGCCTGATGGATTGGCTGGTTTAGCACCTTTGGAAGAGACGATTGAAACAATCATTCAGGAATCCATTTACCTTCTGACGCGTCTGAGATCTAAATGTTTGTCTTAAAAGTGACGTAATTGTCTTAATCCCATCGACAATCTGCTAACTCTTGAGTTAAGCATTATTACGTAATCTCTTACTCAGTGTTCTATTGATTCGAGGAGTTGTACCACTTGGCAGGAAGCTCGAAAACAAAAGATTGTTGATCCGGTTAAACCCTCTTAGCATTTCCCCAAGGCAGGCGATAGGATCCTCGGATATTATGCAATCCAAGCAATTTCTCTAGGTGGACTGCATAATTATAATCATGCTTTAAATGTCATTCACTGATGGTGCCATCATTTGTCCATTGCAGCTATCATGACGTCAAACATAAAAATCTCCTCAACTCCATGTGGATGATTTCAATTACATTTCTGTCGATCGGATACGGGGACATCGTGCCGAATACATACTGTGGTCGCGGAGTTGCCGTGGCAACGGGAGTGATGGTCAGTATATGCTGATTTCGTTTCCATATCATGCAGTTAACGCTGTAATAGTTCATGTGAAACAATGGCGGCTGTTCTGGATCGACTCAGAGGAGTTAATTGACAGAGCAACAGCTGATCGTATGTTTCTTGCCTCCTTTCTCCTTTGGGATGTCTGATTTATTTTGGTAACATAATATTCTTCCCAGCCTCCATCTCCGCATCCTCATCCTTCTATATGTGTGTGCGTTTAATATCTTCTCTTTGTAGTCTGAGTGAAGAATTGCGTTGTAACTTCTTTTGAAACCATTTTTATGCCCCTAACTTGATATCTTACGAATTTTGGGTGGGAGGGGGCGGGATAACTCTCAACAAATACCAATTACTTTGATTTATATTAGTTTCATATGCATAGAAAGAATACGCAGTGAAGTGTGATGTGTACCATAAACACCACGATATAAGCCAAGCAACATCTTTTTAAACAGCTTAACTAAGTCCCAGGCTTAAGTCTGTGTATAGACCAAACAGTGTCCCAATCTACACCTCCTCTGCATCTAAACCCAACTCTGGAGCAATGAGAGATTTCCTTCGCAAACAATTGGGGGCTTTCCCTTAGCTACCCACCCCATCAAGAGTGCACGAAGAGCAATTGAGAATGGCTTATTATGCGTAGTGTGGCCAACAGTCAATTTCATATTTCCAATTATGAAACGCGGTCTCCGTCGCCATGATCGATAGGCAACTCTTTGATCCCTTCTTCGCCAATCACCGTGGACCGTGGCCACTATAACGGACGGTGCTGTTTCTACCCCAAGGCCAATCTAACACCAGTCGGTCATTGCGGTATGCTGCAGGCTTAACAACAGGGATCAGGTCGTTTTTTCCCCAAATCGTGGCTGGAAAGAATGATTGGTTCTTTAAGCTCTTTATGATTGGTCGAATTGATGGTCAAATTTACACACATATTTGTAGCGGGATATCCGCTCCAATGCAATGGGGGAGCGACCAGTGAACCGATATCCCATATCTATATCTTGGCAGGCATGTCCGTACTACTAAATTAGTTCGCTGTGGCTATTTCAGGGCGCGTTAAATGTTCCCAGAGGAGAGATGAGGCATGCTCTGATCGGCCTAAGAGCTCGTTCTCTGTCGTTGCGGAATTTGTCTTCGATGTCGTGTCTTCACTCGTATCAGCGAATGTTTTATATGCCGACAGGGAGCTGGTGTAACTGCCTTAGTGGTCGCTGTTTTAGCCAGAAAATTGGAACTGACCAGAGCCGAGAAACATGTACATAACTTTATGATGGACACACAACTAACCAAGCGGGTAAGTCTGTTGCTTTTGATCGATTATTCTTCAGATGCCAGTGATCTTCAGTGGGAATAATACTAAAGATTATGAGTTATGATGGTTGTAAACATCTATAAAGAATTCTGGCGTTTATTTATCAAACAAAAGAGGAGAGAATCGTCCAGTGTTTCAAATGTTATGAAGGCAACAGATGATAACGATGAAACTATAGTCACTTTATTCAAAGTCTGGTTCAGGATTCTACACCTCAAAGCTAAGAAGTTGTAAGAGCCATAAGTAAGATTGATGGCTTATCTGCCTACCCTGCTAATATAATGAACAGTTTCTCTTTGTAAGCGGTTCCAGTATTTATACTACTACTCGTCCCCTTTCAACGGGAACCAATCTCAAACAGATGTTCTGTATGGAGCTTCTTTGGTAACCAGTGTTCTCTGAGACAAGACAAAACTTTCAACCACATCTATGTTGGATTAATAGACTTGATGCCCTGTAGTTAGCGAGTGGTCAGAGGCTTCGAACAGCAAACATAACCAGACAACACCGAATCTCTGTTTTACCTTCCTTGACCCAACGTCTCGTTTGAAGCATGGTGTCTGTTTCCTTTATTTCAGCTCAAGAACGCAGCCGCGAACGTCCTAAGAGAAACTTGGTTAATATACAAATATACCAAACTTGTGCGCAAAGTCAACGCCAGCAAAGTTCGGACTCATCAAAGAAAATTCCTGCACGCCATTCACAGGTAATTCAGGCAGACGAGAGTCACGGCCTCATGTGTGGTAAACAACGCTCCAGAAACACTTCATGGCGATCATTGTGGGGCATCCGGAATTTAGGCAATGTTCTCCTATGAAATCGCGGGCTGGCTTAGACAAATAGGTTCCATTTGGCAATGGTTCTCTGCCGTGTCAGTTCCTGTAATATGACTTGGGCAAATGATGGAGTATTATCATATGGCTGAATTAGTTCCACGTTGTTTCTTCTACAGTTTGAGGAAAGTCAAAATGGATCAACGAAAACTGAACGACAACGCAAATACCCTGGTTGACATGGCAAAGGTAAGATTGACCCCCCCACCCCCACCCCCCGCCCCCCGGCATAGTGCACTCGTTACAGCTGCCATATCGAGTCCAACATTTTTAGCACTCTTTTTTTTTTTCTTCATATTAAATGAACTATGGTTTTTACATTTACCTGTTGCAATAGCTACCAAAAAGATTAAATAATAATAAACAATCTAGAAATGACCCACTGGAAATTTTAGACAACGTTTGCACATTAAATTTTTGCATGCTTTAGACGAAAAAGAACATTCTGTTCTGTTTTGTATTTTTATAGATGTTTTTTTCTCCAAATGTTATTAATAACAAAGTGTGTGGGTTTGTTTAAAATTTTTCAAGTACTAATATCCCGAAATAATTACAGTTTTGGGCTTGTAAGCGCAATAATAATAATAATAATAAGAATAATAATAATTGATAGAAGATACTAACATTTTTTTAGTTTGATTTTTTGATTCTCTCACCACATGTGACTTTTACGAAGCACTTTGTTACAATGGGCGTCATCACTCAGATGTTTTGTTACGTAATTAATATGTTCTTCTTCCTCTTTTGCTCCTCTCCTATTTCTTCACATTTCTCTTGCCCATTTTAGTACTTAACGCACTCGGCACTGGACTCGGTGCCACGAGTCTTTTGTTCCCAACCACAAGCTGTGTTCAGACAGGTTTGGTATCAATCTTTAAATAAAATAAAAAAAATTTAGAAGCAATAAAAATGAATATAATAAAAATAGTAATGTTATGCAACCGCAGCCCAAATACCGCAGTTGATTTTGTTCTCAATGTATTATTATGTATTTATTTTTAATTATTATTGCATTTTTTTGCGTTCAAATATTCAGTATGTTTGCTATTAATTATCATAATTAAGGAACGTGTTGTTAATTGATTGATTACTTAATTTTTTTTTTTTTGTCATTTCCCTGTTATAGATAAGGTGGTTGTGTTTTAATTGCTTATTGCTACTTATCCCAATCCTGCTTTTATTTTCAGTTTTAGTATTATTATTATCATTGGTTGTGTTTGTTATGCAAATTATTAAGCATAAATTATGTCATCTGCATGGCGTATTAAATGTTGTACCTTTACTGTGACCTCATTGTATGGTGGCATGCTTATAGAAATTTTATGACTCGCTAAAAATTGAATAATAAGTTTAAAAAGCCAAATGGAAAATAAGACAGGTTTTTTTTCTAACATTATTATTTTTATTTTTATTAACCAACACCAACAAAAATGTTTACCAAACCTGTTTGGACCGGAATTATACTTCTCCTTTAACTTTTTACTTTTTCATTTTTCAGATCTTTGCGGGGTTTAGATTATACCTTCTTGTTTTAATTTATATTGAAAAAAAAAGGGGATCGGCTTTCGGGCCTAAACAAACGATACAGTATCATGGTCTTATTTTCCATTTGTGAAAGTCCATAAAAGACAAACTCGAAATCTCATTATTTTATGAGTTTAAATAATCAACATATTAAACAATAGACAGAATACTGTATTGTTTTCGAAGGCCTGTAAGCGTAAAGAACATTTTCGATGTTTTGGTTTTACTAAATGTTAGATACAAGTTTTAATTATTGGTATATCCTTTTCACAGACACAGACAAATATGTATGAGCTAGTGCTTGAGATGAGCCAACGACAGAACAGCGTTGACTCCAGGGTTGACCTAATCGAGGAAAATCTCCGACAGTTACAGGTGAGTCACAGCTAAAAAAAAAATAGAACAATATCAACAAAACAACAACCGAAAGTAACACGAAAATATACAAAATATGTCATGGAAAATGCAATAACCCCAAACATGGTGTGGATTTTGTTCTCTTGAGATCGACAGATAACACATTTGATTTATGGCTTGGTATATGCTTTAAATATGATCGCTAATGTCTCTTCTAACCCTGAGTTTAATTTTCATGATCAGATCGTATCAATTTATTAACCGCTAATGAATGTTGCCAACCCGTTGCCGGTCAGTGCACGTCCTCTATATGCTCCACAAGGAGAAACTACAGGAATGATCTAGTATTAAACATATCATGGCTTTTATTGTAGCAGGCGCACTGTCATTCTCATTTATGGAAGGAGCGTAAGCAGATGCGTTTATTTGCCACGCTGTCATAAGACCTCATATCTGGCGTCTTGGATAAACTACTCCGGAAAGATGCGGTTGATAAGGAAAGCACAGAGCGTGACAGTCAGATAGGGATTGCTTTGGTTTGAGACGGAGGAACGGATTCCATGCGTCCAGTGTTAAGATAAGCCCAAGTGCTCCCTGGGGAATCGCGACGGATATAATTTGATGGTCTGGGGGAGAATAACGAGTTTACTTCGGAGTTAGAAGGAGATTTTGCGAGTTATAGCTCGGGATAGATTAAATGTGCTACTGAAAGCTGAGGATCAGTGTTTGTGTCCCTGCTATTGTTTTAATAATTGATGCCTTGGTGACGTTGAATAACCTTGGAGCAGGTTCATGATGTATCTGTTTGGTTGTGCACGGGGAAAAAAAATTAAAAAACCTTCAAATCGAGATTTGTACTAAGAGCAGCTGTCTAAATAATCGTATTTGTTGCGGTCAAGCAATCACTTAGCTGCGTGGGCATTATTTCAATCTTAATGTCCATTTATACACGATATGATTATAGAGATGCAATTAAGCCATGTGCGAAAACAAACTGATGGCTATCGTTCGACGTTTTTATTCACAGAATCATTATTTGCACGACCGGCGCTAGCTCTGCCTTTATATATATGCACTATGTCTGTGCGCTATAATATAATGCACAATAACAGATGTGATTCTGATATTATGTCTATGTTGTTATAGCACCATATGTCAGTCATGCTAAAATGGGTCAGATTTTTATTGTTGATTACGCTCAAGCTAATTGTCGTAGTATGTAAATTAAGTGACTTCTACTACAGTGAGACGTTATTTTCTTTGCTATTGATCGAGTATGTACGCAGGAGTGTATTCATAGTCAAGATATTGTGGGCTTGGGCTCGCGTTCGGGTCTGAACGATGCCATTGTAAACAATATTGTCCCTGTAATAAGTGCGATCGACCAGTTTGCGGTACATATAGGCACCATTGTGACTTCTAATGCAATGATGTGTGCCAAGCACCCTGTAATAATATAATATTATATAGGTGGCCTCATTTTGGGCCCAGTTCCAAGATATTGGGATTACATGTATCTGCAATTTGGAATACGCTATGATTTCGCAACACCCAAGCAGGCAACATCAAGATTATTCATAACCATATTAATTCATATTAATTCAGATATGCTATTGGCGCCTTTTATGACCAGCCCCCCCCCCCTCTGAAGTGCGTTTTCTGCGTATTGTACCACAGCTCTCGGCATCCGATCGAAAGTAAACATTTGTGCGGTTCTCAATCGGCCGCCATGTTATTTTGGTCGGATGTTGCTTGGACAGGACATGCTACGAACTCTGTTTATTGCTTGGGGATAATGCCCCATTGTGATTCACATGGGATGCAAACAGAATACTGACCGGTGGTCATTTGTGGCCGTGGCGGTCAGTGGGCAGAGCAATGGGTCAATTTCCGGCAAGGCAAGTTCAAACGTGAATTGACCCGAAGTCATAACGTCGTGGAACCGTTATGTTAATGTTTTTGTTTTTTCCTTAGTAAGTTGCAATAACTCGAAGCGATCTCAAAATTAATAGCAGCTGAGTTCTTTGCTATAACTCGATCCCAAATTGCTTTGGCACTGGTTACTTTAATGTGAGCATAGAAATACTAGAATGTTTATTGGGGTCACGTGAACGGTCAGAATAGAAGCCGGATTTAAGGGGAACATTTTGCCTTGGCGTCGCGATCAGAACAGCTCAATTGAAACTCGGCATGCTGGTGCTTTATATGCCATATAATCAATCCCCTTAAATTCCAAGCTATCGTGAATAGGCACTTTAGCAATACAGTCATTGCTCCTTCATACTTGAACGGGTGTTGAGTGTGCTCGGTTGAAATGTTCATGTTTTCATTCAGCTTTTCATTTCAGAATCAACTGGACGCGTTGCCCAGCATCATAGCGCATCGCTTAGCCGTACAACAGGTGGATCTCGGTCGGCGGTCACGTGAAGGCGGAGGGGGCAGTGGGGGGAGTGGAGGGGGCAATGTTCACCGGCGTTCCCTCTCACCGTCGTCACAACCCAGTGCTGGGAACTGAGTTCACAAGACTCGCAAATCAACGATGAACGTTATTTGCAAAATCTCGTGTGAAGTCTCGCACTGCGTCACGTGCTATACATCACGTGACGTCCGCCATTGTTCTGTGATGGGGGTAAACTCAAAATGGCGCTGCGCATAGGCAGTCCAGGATAGAAGAAAGTAACGGAGGAGAGCTGCTCAGGGCTACTACGTCAAAACGCTTCGCTATTCGTCTGCCGTCTGCCTCCAAGAAACCCCAAGCTATACCATGGAAACGAAGCTACAGTCTAGTTTTGACCTATTTAAACTCTTGTTGATTTCATCCGTCCTGAATTGACCCCAACAACATCCAAATGGAAGCCGCTAGAATATTCCACTCTGTACAGTAATACTGTGCTAGTCACGCACAGTGAAAGAATAAGCCACCTCAAATATACCACATAGTACGTATTACATACACGCCTGTCTGTCTGAGGTATGCAATTTTTAGACCTTCGAATGCTATAAACATCTGTTTTCTTGTTATTTTCCCTGTTTTACTTGAACAACAGTAGCACTTCGCCCTGTCAACACAGTATTTAATTAATTAATTAAAGTTAATTAATTATTATTTAATTGTTGAACGAAATAAAATACCAACTATGCACAATTTATATACTGATGTTGTTGCTATTAGCCTCTTCTATAGTTGCCAAAGATTTTTTTTTTGTATAATTTGCATAATTTGCATAAATTTGCATAAATTTGCATAAATTGCATAATAATCCTGCCAGATTGTGTTTTGTGCGTTAACCCTGCATGGCTGATGAGAGTGAATTATCGCTCGGCTGAGAATTTTGTTCGGAACAAATGTGGCCTGCATATGAACTCGTCTTTCATTGAAAATGTGTTTCTCCTTGTGTACAATTACTAATGAAACTATTGTTATAATCAAACCTGTATGCTGCACCTAAAATCGCCCACACTGTGTGAGTGGATACTGAACCATTAGAAAAGATTCTCGTAAAGACATTGTCAATAAAACAATAAAAACAACACAACACAATTTTGTCCATTATATGCAACACTTAAGCGTCTTCTGCTCTGGTTAGAAATCAACATCGGCCACGTGGTCTGAGAAGTCATTGACCGGAGATGAACTCGGGGTATTCCGTGTTTGGTGATTTGATGTCATTTATTTTGATAATAATAATAATAATAATTTTATTCAATCATAACATAAAAGGTGCAAAAATAACGTAGTGGCAGAAGCGTGATCACTTTTGCGCCGCATAAAAAGTACATAAAAAAGGAAGAGAGAAAATAATAGTTATAACGAGTCTTGCACAAAGAGAGAGCGACAAAAAATTTTAAAAACGAAAAAAAAAAAAAAAAAAAAAAAAAAAAAAAAAAAAATTATTCTGTTTGGAAGGAGTTCGTTCAGCACAGGGTCTTGATTTAATTATTCATAATTTCATTCACGACCTTATCCGGATGGCAAGTCCCATGGATGATGGAAAACAGCGCTCATAATCAATTCTGAATGGTAAGCGCAAACATCAGATTCAACATATTCTTACGAACTCTCAAGGGGGCACCGAATAGCTCAGTCGGTGACTGACTACAATCGGATGCCGACCGTGGGGGTCGAGGTCCCGGGTTTGAGACCCGATCAGGCCACGGGCGTTATGATTGTGAATTAGAATTGGTGAGGATGTAATATGGTGAAGATGTGTTTGTTTTTGGTGTTATTGTTTCATGCTTTCAAATGCAAGAATGATCTTAAGCCTGATTAAGAGTGATTGTTCGCATCGCTGCAGTTATAGAATACACTGTTGTTTGCATAGGCTGATGGTAGGTGATTCACTGAGTGAAGATGACTGATGCATATATGTTTGACTGATTCCGGGATGCTGATCTTGCTGGCATATTTTGAATGATATTGATAGGCCCGTACTGAACCAGAATTGAGTGGCACACGTGATTGGACCTAAAGAAGGTTTGATTATTAACGGTTGGACAAGTTGCTTTACCCTATTCAAGATACGGCTACAATTCATATCATCGAATAATTATCAATTAATAATTTCACGAATGCATTGAAATTTGGAATAAGACTGCTGTTATTGCGTGTGGAATAACGGTACATGCATTCATTGCATTGGCAACCACTACCTCAAGTTACGAAGTGCGTTCATTGTGTTATATCTTATGACCAAACCTATGACCGGGACAGGAGACGCTGAAAATGTATTGTAATGTCTGCTCTTTGGGAACGAGATTGCTAGGTCATGCACACCATAGAGCATCAAATGCTGTCAGATTATTGTAGGATCTCTAGTGAACACGACCTAAAACTATATAAAACTATAAGGAATCAATATCCTGTCATTCTCTCGACACGGTAAATCACGGGAACGACTTTTCTATGCCCAGAGCAGGACTTTCTTTCAGGATATTCTTTCAGCGTGCATTATCCATCACTGCCGTGGGTCTCATTGATTCTGAAATCGGAATTTGGAATGAACAACAAAATGGAAAGATATAACTCAATAGAAGATGTATTATGTACTACTCCTATTCTCGATTTGTCATCACTTCCTGTATACATAACACTTAACAAGGTATCTTTAACGTCGCGAAGGCGTCTTGACCGAGTAAAAGGTGGTTGATATAGCCAGGTGGTCGCTAACGAAGGTTTTACTGTAAAAATTTAGCTTTGAATGAAGAAGAGAAGAGCGGATGGTGTTCCAGGTGAGGCAATGATAAGATAGACTACTTTGTTTTGTAATCTAAGAAGACACGAAAGGTGGCTTTGTGAGGTTGAGCCACGTAATATTGTGAGACATTTCAGAGTGCTTACAGATTTCGTCATATTGCCTCACATACTTGTATACATTGCATTACCTTGTCCCGGTATGCATAGCTACCTAGTGCCCTTTATATAGCTTGTGATTAATGGTATTTTATTATTTGATCTTATTAGATGCTTGAGAACAGAGGCAACGTTGAAACCAATTATAAGGTCTGGAGAAGTAGAGGCCCCCTTTAATACTGTTTGATCAACACACGAACATGCATCGTGAAAACGTCAATTGATATCCGCATCACTTTGACGCAGACCGAATTCAATTGCAATTAGTAGGAACTGAACAAGTTTGTGACTTTAGCGGATGATCGCATTCGTGTTTTGATCTTAACTGAATATCGCAGTCAATTTGGGTTAAAGCACAAACGTTGTGCGTGCTCTTTTCTGTGATGCACCTCTAACGAAAGGTCTACTCATGGAATCGAGTCATTTGACGAGGATTGGAGAGCAGTGGTCGTCTTTCACGGGGTCAAGTTTCCTCACGGGACAGAAATATAGGGTGGTCGCTTTTCACGTTAGGCAAGTGATATTGACAGATTTCGGTCCCGCTAATCAGACATTTGGTCAACTTTGAAAATATATGATATTGTACGCCATAATATTATGACTTGGTCGCTCATAGCTGTTTTATTGCTGGTAAACAGATCACACGAAACTACAAAAAAAAAAAAACAAAAAAAAAAAACAAAAAAACAAAAAAAAAAAACAAACAAACAACAAACAACAACTGACCATATTTATAGCTTTCAATTTTCATGTCATTAATAATTTTGATATTATTGTTTAATGCTTCAAAACTGTCAGTAAATATTGATGTAGAGTGATTAAGAATGGAGAAACAAAAACTTATAATTGCACTGAACAAATGTGGTTTCGTAAAACCGCAGGTAGACTGCTCACTCACTCCAAAGGCTTTCACATGCTGTCGCACGTGACAGAGTGACAAGCTTACTAAACCGTTTGACTGAATCACGTTTTTCATGGCTGTTATGATCCGGCTATTAGGGCACGAGGAACCATGACTTATACTTATATTATACCACTCTATGAGTCGGGCTGTTTCATGTCTGGCTACGGCCCTGCTCATGACAGCATAGAGAGAATGAGCGTCGTCATAACGTCATCCACAATGCCTCGCTGATGGGACGGTTTAAGATAATTAAGAAAAATTTTATCTCGGACTTGACCCATATTGCAAAATTAAAATGCATGATATAAATTAAAAGTTGTAAAAAAAATCTCGGAGAAATGACACTGTGAGGAACATCCAGAAGTGATTGCCGAGTGTGTCAATTTCTCTGTTGTCAACAGCGGACAGCGTGGACTTTGGGTCCTATTGTTGAGTTTAGCAAAGTCTCAAAACTTTGACACGCGAGCAAATTTAAAGACGTCAAAGCCCGCTGCCATTCGCGGTGGCAGCCAATGCTGCCAGCCAGGTGAAAACCAATCGGAAAATGATATATCAATAACATTTATTGACAAAATGATAGATGAATAACACATTTGGTTATCGGATCAGTATCGTCAGATTATAATGGAGGTACAACGCAGCCACACTCATCAGAACTGAACACTGTTCCCGGTGAACAGGGCATGATGTACTCTCTCCCATCAGCAAGGATCCATTTGTAGCTGTGTGGGTCCCCGGGAATGGCTTCGTAGTAGCTCCCATCGTCGTTCTTGCAGCCCTCATCTGTACAAACAGAAATGTTACACGATCGACCATGCTCAATGTTTTATATACTAAAATCAGAATAATTATATTATTTGAATTTCTGGAGTTGCCTTTTCCAGTCAATTCAAGGCACCAGCCCTGTTGCCATGGAAACACTCGTTCTCAATTTCGCCAAATTGCCTGTTTTCTCACGTTGAATGCCACAGTAGTTCACAGTATGTTTTTGGTGACACATTTCAATAGACTGACCTTGTGGAGGAGTGGTTGAATGTGGGTTCGGTGTCGTCGATTCGTGAGGCCCGCACTGATCGCCCACGTGGAGACATGCCTTCACGTACTGACACCACACTGTGCCCACACCACATTTCATCTCATTTGCATGGCAATCAGCCACGGTTCCGTAACACATCCAGAACATTCCGTCGTCGCACTCATGACGTGCAAATCCGCCATCAGCGAGGCATTCCTCACAGTCAACTGGAATGATCAGCATTGCATATTCAAGAGCGAAGCCTTAGTGGGACTGACCTTCCACCTCCTTTGTCTCCTGGCTCTCTCCAGAACACAACTCGTCATCAACGACATCTTCAGCCGGCATCTTGTAGCACTTTCTGTATCTGACCTTTTCATCACCGGCAGCATTGCAGACCCAGTCGCTCCAGGGGCCGAATTCATACCAGACTGAAGAACGAGGTGTGTGATGAGCGTAATGATGCATTTACAAACTAACACTCAGTTTCACAATGTTCGCCTTCAAAGTTCTCAGGACACTCGCAGTTGAAGGAGTTTTCAGAGAGTGTGCAGGTTCCTCCGTTCAAACAGGGATCAGATGAACAAGCATCATCATCCTCACAGACTCCAGCATTGCACTTCTCCCCTTCAGGGCATTCGTGAGGGGTTTCCACAATATCTCCAAAGCTATCACCACAGTCAGCACATGCGGTGCAGGTCAGTCTTTGAGTGCAGTCGTCTGACAGCCACGTCTCTCCAGTCTTTGAAATGTAACCTCAACAGTGAGACGTGATACGTGATGGGGTTTTACGGCTCCACCCAAACCAATCGGATGATACGGGCGCCAGAACAGAGGGCTCGAGACCGGGGTTTCTCCCTACTCTTATCGATAGATCCCAGGGGTTCTTTATTTTGCATACCACCATAGACAGTAGTACACAGCGCCCGGCCTTGTTACGCAGTTGGGCAGCACTGCAGAGTCACCGAAGAATTACAATTATAACTAATTACAATTATAATTCATCATAACGCCCGTGGCCTGATTGGGTCTCGAACCCGGGACCTCGACCGCCACGGTCGGCATAGGATTGCAGTCAGCCGGTTTAACCCAGTGATCTATTCGGTGCCCCTACCTCAACAGTGAGGGATGCAAACATGGTGACAGAGCTGCTCACCTCGTAATGCTGGTCATCGTCTCCAGTGCACCCGCACACAGAATGATGTTGACATGTGTCCTGGTGGAAAACATTACCACTGGGGCAGAGGCAAGTCTCAGTGTTGGGCAGCGGACACTTCTCCACAGCGAGAGGGTTGTCACAGGTCACAGTGCAAGCTGAACCAGAAGGAGTGTATTCACGTCCTCCCGTGCAGTTGAAGGCTGAGCATGAAGTCATGTTTGTTAAGGATAATTATGGGAAGTGGGTCACTCACGACACTCAGCGGCCGCCCGCCAGTCGACGACTATTCCTAGATTTCTGCACTGAGCGGCAAGTGCCTCGAGACTTCCACAAGCTGCCTGCTTCATATCGTTGGGGTCATCTTGCAGCGCACACACATCAAAAAGGCAGTTTTCAGCAAACGCATCACCGTTTATCAGAGGACTGGCCAGGCAATTAGCAAAAGGATTATTCACTTGGTTTGGATGGAAGATCAAGCCACAGAGTCCATTATCTGAGGATATGTCCTCTTCCATCGTCTCATTGCACTGCTTAAGGTCGGGGACTTCCTCTTTCCTGCATCTGTTGCAAAAGAAAGACCAGTGAATTTATTTTTCCCTTTACAGTCTGACTTACCCTGGGTCTTCAGGGTCATCGACCTGCCAACTGTTGGCCAGGATCGACTGACTCATGTTCATCCCAGTGACATCCACTCCTTCCTTCGTGACCATGTCATCTGATGGATCTCCGTTGTTGTTTCCCGCCAATCCTGCAGTTGGAAGACCGCTGGGCACTTTCACCAACGCCGTCCATTCGCCATCGTTTTCAATAGCCAGCCCAAAGTCAACCTCAGCTCGTACTGCATTTCCGTTGAACCCTACCTTCAGCTTGCCATTTGCATACGAGGGATTTGTTAGCGGATCAACGACTTCTCCGTCAACCTGTTTGTAACATTAGAATGTGAAAAGAGAAAACCCCATTGAGAGCCTCACATAGACTATATTGTGCCTGTCTAGTCTAACAGTGTGGTTGTAGACTTTCAAGTCGATGTACTTCACATAGGAAACATCCTCTTGCCTTCCTCTCCTCTCAAACTTTGAAGTGACCTCAAAAGTTGCAGCAGGATCTTCTGAAGTGGCGATGTTGTACTTGCAAATTCCTTGAGGATGTAGGTTTCTATTATCGAACGTCACAACGTGGGGATCCCCTGAGATGACAGTCAGTGCTTCATCTGCAAGGAATTAACATCGTTACCTCTGTAAGAATATTCGTAAACAACTTACTGTACTGGCACTCATCTCCAGCGTATCCCAAGCGACACCGACATGTGTGGTCAATGCCTGTCTGCACGCACCATCCTGAATTCTGACATGGCTTTCGTGTGCAGCCTATGGGCATGAACATGGATCAGGCAATTCTATGGCGTCATGTTGCAACTTACTTGGACAGCAGATGTCATATCCATACCACTTGCCTTTGTCCCCTCTCTCACAAGTGAAGTACTCCATGCTCTCTGGGTGTGTGATATCTCCGTCGACTCCTTCAACATAACCTTGCTTCATGTAGCTTGCACAGTTTTTTCCCCAGGACTCGGACAGGGAGGTGACCTCTGCCATGTAGATGGCGCTATCCGTGCAGTTTTTAGACGAGGTGGAAAATTGGCTGGATGAGTACACATGGAATAGGTCGGGATCACTACATCGCTCAGCACCAGTTGCTGCAGGAAAAGCACTTGTTCAGTAATTTATTTTAAGTCTCGTTATCAAGAGCTTTGAAGATTCTGACCTTGCAATTCACACTGATCTCCATGGAATCCCGAAGGACATTTACATCGCAATCCGTACATTTCATGATCGTAACATTCTCCTCCGTTTTGGCAGAAGTCACTCGAGTCACATCGGTCAATTGCTTTTGAAAAAAATTATGAACTACGAATGCTGCCAAAATCAAAGCTCACCTTCTGTGCAGTTATCGCCTCCCCAAGAAAGTTTGCAGTAACATTCATAGTAAGGGTAGCTTGTTCGAGTGTAGCACCTGCCAGAGTTCTTACAGGGAGAGACACTGCATTGATCTGCGAATAGCAGAATCACGAAAAGTGAAACAAAGCCGCGCGAACTTACTGCTTTGACAGTTTGATCCATAATACCCTGGATTGCATTCACCTTCACACCTGTATCCATTGCTCTCGTTTGGATCCAGAACACACTTTAAGCCATTGTAGCAATTGTTACTGTAGCAAGCATCTCCGGGTGCTGTGGACTCCGAAACGTCAGTGAATTTCAGGCACAACAAGTAGCTTACTTCTTGATGGCACATATTGATGGAAGTTGCAAAGTGGGCCGTCACAGCAGTAGGTGCATGTTGGCTCAGGGATTCCTGACTTGCAGGTCTGAGAATAGTTGTTTTCGGCCGTTTCACAGGTGTCTTTATCCATGCACATCTTGTTCACTCTTCTGCCATTAACGTAGTGATAGACCGTGGCACACACCTGGAAGATCAACGAAGGTGATTATGCAACTGAAGAGACAAAGGTCATACCTGACCCTCTTGACATGTGTGGACTGTGCCATAGTGGTTGCATTGATAAGTATGGTATCGATCATCGAGATCACTGTCGTAATCAACAGAAATGTTATTGCAAGTGAAGCATCGAGTGTCTTCAAGGGATCCTGCAAAGCAATCAGGTAATTAGACGACATAACTACCACAGGGGAGTATTCTTGGCCCACTGTATATATTCCTGATATACATAAACGATATACCAAATGCTCTAAAATCCCATTAATCCTATAAACTATGCCGATGACACAGATTTAATCCTATAAACTATGCCGATAATACAGATTTAATCATATAAACTTTGATGTGGTGCAAATGCGTTTTCGCTTCTGTCACTAAAAAACTATTGCACATTTTATGTTTTTATTGAATACAAATATTAGTATATTACATTAACTTCCGTGCTAATTCACCTGGGCAGCAGACTTTCGATCTGTACTTGTGGGTTCCATTCTTCATATCGTAGCATTCTGCAACATCCGCCCTGGGAATGCTATCTGGTTTCTCTTGGAGGCCCAACTGTCTCTGGCATTCTGACCGATATACGTCGCTGTAATAATCTGGAACGCCAGAGATGAGATCTGGGCAGGTTTCAGTCGTGGTGAACAGCCAAGGACTGTTGATTTCTGTCTGGTCGGAATCGCAACCTGATCGAGTAGAAATATGAAAGGCCTGATTATACTGTGAATATGTTGTGTCAGCAAAATACGAGGGACTAAAAACCTACCATTACTTTGAGCAAGAGTTTTGCTCAGAAACAAGCAGGCAATGATTGCAAGTAAAGTCTTCATTGTTATAATTGAACAACTGCAATCGCCCATTATATATGCAAGTACAACTTTAGAGGGAACCACTTGATGTTAATGTAAAGCCTTTCAATATCCGGTTTATTATCTATGCTGAGTAATTTGCGTACTTAGGAAGTGGTCTTCAAGATGCCAACCGGGAAGTTGCAATAGCAATATACTGAAGCCTGATTGGTCGAAGTCACTCTTGCTTTGTCAACACTATTTTCCCCTTAAATTAAGCTTGACATATGTGCTTGAAATTAATTGAGTGTCATATCTTTATATGGTAAGTTATCTCCGTTGCTGATATGACAATCAATGCAATGCCGTATCATGCCATAGATAATATGGAGACTGACTTCTACACCGTGGAAGCATGCAGTCTATATGTCTATGCCACACACAGTATACTTGCGTGTTCATCGTGTTCATCATTGCCGATCAACTGATTGAGCCTCGGTTGCTACCAGTGTGAAATCTGGGCATGCAAATGAACCCTGATGCACCGATGGAAGCCCACGTCAACTCCATCTCCAGGGCATGTTATATGCAAATCGCAAACATTAACAAGATCAGGCGCTACCTGAATTAAAATGCTCTGATGTTGCTGGTTGATGTGACGTCGAATGGAGTACGATGCAACCAGTACCCCCCCCCCACTTCCCTATTCAGATTTTTCTGAGTTCATTTTCAGCTTATGGTGCATCATCCACTGCTTCACGGTTCTCAGACATACTTCCATGCGCTCTGTTGCAGCAGCTTGCTCACTCGGATTAAAAGGCAATCATATCTGAGTGTCATCGGCATAGAAGTGATAATTAATCCACGCCGTAGCTTAATCTTAGAAGAAAACCCAGTGACGCAGTATACAAAGGGAAAGGGATCAGCCCAAAGACCGATCCCTGGGCTGAGGATTAGAATGAGCATCCTGTACGACCAATGGCTGTTTGCGCTCCGACATATTATAAGATCGGAACCATGCCGCTGCTGTTCCTCGAATTCTTAAAGTGTCTATGACACTTCAGCCCCTAGATTACATAAATCGATTCACGGAGGTTTCATTATGCCCTTATATGGGTCAAAGTTCAATGTAGTGCGACTTCTAACACTTTTAGAACGCTTTTTCCGAAAAAAAATCAGCCCCCTCGCTCCCGAGATTTGAAACGCGAGATCCCTCCGGATCGACGTTGTGACGTCACAAAACACCAAGGTATAGGAAATTAACATGGGGAGACGACGAAATTTCCGATTACCCGAAAACTAAAAATCAAAACAAATAAATAACATTCGCCATGTTTAGAACAACTTCCGCTCTATTCAATCGACCAATCAGCAGACAGCAAAATACCGTCTAATACTATCTACAACCCCCAAAACTGAGCGCGCTATGCATAGCGATTCGCGCCATAAAAAAACAAACGTAACTGCATGTACCAGGCTTCTAGTCAATCCAGATCGCAGAATGGGGAAGAGGGAGGGAGTGGTAAATTCGGTGACTTAAAAATAGATTATTTCACTGGAACTAAACTGAATAATGGGGCTATAATATTACTTATAAATATTA
>KB307587.1:119501-132438 GCA_000328365.1 Capitella teleta
ACGGCACCAGTAGTGGCCCTGTGCTGTATATGCATAATAGCCTGATCCTGATCAACTGATATCCTTTGATCCAGGCTCGCTATACTGTATATGAACCAAGTTAAATGGTTGGAGTTAACATCCTAGGTGGTCACCATATTCGGAGACAAGTCAACTCCCTCTTTTCTACAATCGATGGCTCTATGTCAACATTACCTTCTTAATTTTTGTGTTTATTTATTTATTGTTTTTAACTCCCCCGAGGGGAAGTGGGCCGGTCTCGGAGGTACTGCAATACCGAGCCAACCCGCGGGGAAGTCGGAGCAAGCTCCTGCATCTTCCCCCAAGTTCAAAAATCAGTTTAATATCGTAGATCCCCAATGGGGATCGTATCAGATATTAAGCTGATAAGAACAGATACTACACTTTGATCTTAGCCAAAAGGCCGAGAAGCGATACCGATATTACAATAGTCACGTAACCTGATTAGATTAAATTTTTAGCAATTGTTGTGTTAATTGGTAAATGTATCGACTAGTTTAAAAATTCCACAGCTCGCTGAAAGCTTTTAATACGACATTATCCGATTCATCTAGGGTGCATGGAACTTCCACATATTAGAGCGTTATGATATTTTGATTTATGAGCACCTGCTTATCTCGCAAAACAATAAAGCATCATAGCGCACAAAAATATCACTTCTGAATCATAACGTGTTCACTAGTGCGTTATGAATTTAGTAGTGCGTTATGATTTACTGAAGATTGGGATGGAGATTTGTTTTGCTTGGCATTTGAAGAAAAATATAGAACAAAATAAATAGCGAAAAAAATAGATACCTTAAAATCATATATTTTTGTTTCAATGATTTCATTTTATAATTTCATTTATTATAATAAGATTATACATGTATACATGTACGATATGTAAAAAATGCAGTCACATGTAATTAAATAGAAGAACAAGCACAGGAACAAGAAAACGAAAACAAGAACAAGAAAACAAGAACAAGAAAAAAAGACAAGAACAAGAAAACGAAAACAAGAACAAGAAAACAAGAACAAGAAAACAAGAACAAGAAAACAAGAACAAGAAAAAAAGACAAGAACAAAAAAACGAAAACAAGAACAAGAAAACAAGAACAAGAAAACAAGAACAAGAAAACAAGAACAAGAAGAAAAAAAAAGAAAAAAAAAAGAAAAAAAAACAACAAGAAGAAAAAAAAAACAGGAACAAGAACAAGAACAAGAACAAGGATATAATCAAAAACAAGAACAAGAAAACAAACAAAAACAAGAACAAGAAAAAAAAACAAGAACAAGAAAAGAGTGAAAAAAACAAAAAACAAAACAAAAACAAAACAAAAACAACAACATCAACATCAACAATAACATTTTTGACGGAAGAAAGAAAGAGAGATTGATTTTTTCGATGATATTAATTGGTGTTTCATTTATGGTCTTTACAATGGAGTATCGGAGAGTATGTGCATTGTACTTAAAGAGCAAGTTATTGTTCTTAATGACTTCTCTTGAAGCTCGCCTCGTGGTAGTTCTCCACATCAGCATAATTAAGTGCGTGTATTTTATGTCTTCATCGGAGTTTAGATCAACATGAACTAACCGCACGTAATACGTGATGGGGTTTTACGGCTCCACCCAAACCAATCGGATGATACCTGGCGCCAGAACAAAAGACCCGGGACCGGGGTTTCCCCCTTCTCTTATCGATAAATCCCAAGGGTTCTTTCTTCTGCATACCACCATAGACAGCAGTACACAGCGCCCGGCCTTGTTACGCAGTTGGGCAGCACTGCAGAGTCACCGAAGAATTACAATTATAACGAATCAACGTGAACTAAAACGACCCAGAATGTTTCATCTGATCTCATCTGATCTAATCTTATGTCTCGTGATTTTCATTCATAAAGATAACTTTATAACGCGGTGTGGCGGTTGCTCTGCATGAGTGAACCTTTTGGTGTGTTCATCAGCACTGCATATTCACAGGTCAACATGCAACACGCATCAAACAGGCATAAAGTTATTTCGCCACAATCCCACGTCTGCTTTCTTGCGGCCCATCGGGGACGGGGTATTGGACGGTTGGAAAAAAAAAAAAAAAAAAAAAAAAAAAAAAAAAAAAAAAAAACCGGTATTGATTTAAATTTATTGATAGAAGTTCATAACTTAATATGCATCAAAATAGGGGCAAACGTATGTTCGGGTTAACATGCTTTCGGCGAGCGAAAAGGGCTAGTGCGAAAAGGTCAGAGGGCGAATTTACTGGTTCCCACATACGGCAAGAATTCGTCGAGCACCTCCAACAATGAAGTTCCCACGATTTCATGACAATTTCTCTGCATTATTGTGATCAGTTGATCCACTTGTGTTGATTTGTGTAATATTATGGCACCTGAACTCAACGGGCGGCCTCGATTTTCATATTGCTTCGACTTGGTGTGGCATAGCCTCCTGCTACGTCACCATGGTAACACGCACTGATTTCCATCGCGACGTGATCTTTAAACCGCTCAGTTCATTAGTTGACTGAAGGCGATGGAGCATAAGCAGTCGTGTTTAAAAATAAGGAAATAGTGAGGTGATCAATATGGAACTCAATGTGTCATTGCATCAGACTAGAGTTGAGCTATGCCTGTCTATGAACTGTTGTGGATGTCAATTCAGCTATAGATAATGTTAAGATAAATTTATATAACGTTACTATATACTTTATTATTGAATATACGTCTATCCCTAAAAAAACAATGGAGAAGGTCCAGCCCCCCCCCTCTCTCTCTCTCATGCGCGCGCTCACTAAAGTCACCAATGAAGATCTAGGGGCCGATTCCCGAAAGGAACTTAAGTGGTAAAACTAAGTTCGGGAGGAGTAAAGTTGACTAAAACGATTCCAGAAACAAATTTAAGTCCTCTAGACCCTGCAAAACTTAAGTGACCTCTCCACCTTACTTAAATCAAACTTAGTGAATTCAAGATGGCGCCGATCAGAATACGCGGATTAATGCTATGGTGTCAACACCTAGAAGGAGCCTTCCAGACAGGAGCAACGCTCTGGAAGGCGTTATGAAAAAACGAAGAAAAAAAAAACGAAATGAAAAAAACAGAAAAAAGTTATGATTGTAAAGCGGGAAAAGCGCACTTGTTGCGTTATGATTAGGAATCAACGACGCTATACACTCGCATTTCGCGTTTGTGATGCTTTTCTTTTCGATAAAGTTTCGGAAAAATTATAAACAGTTCATAAAATTCATGTTGCAAGGTTCTTTTACCACTGATCAAATTTCCTGCATGTCTTATAGTTCCATGGCAGATAGCCAAATCCGATTAACGCCACGTAAGTTAAGTTCAGCAAAAATGCGATTGTGGAATCAACTTAACTTGAAAACTTAACTTAACGCCTGGAGGACTTAACTTAAGTCCCAAAGTTAAGCTTCTTCTTGGAGGAATCGGCCCCAGGTCTTATAGGCAATGTGCCTGCGACCAGTATGTCCTAAGGTAAAGGTATAATATACATGCATACCAAAGAGCAAAAAAACAAAAAACAAAAAACAAAAACAAAACAAAAACAAAACAAAACACACACACACACATGAACGAAATTACCATAATACTTTTAAACTTCCTCAATCGTCGAAATGATGCAATATTTTAATAGCTTTTATATGGGTTCCAGTTACGCTACGTCGGATCCTGTATTAGCCATAGGGTATGATAGGTGACGGGCCCAAAACCAATTTTGTTTTACCTTTCAATTTTCACGCAAATATTCCGCCAAAATAACAGCATCCATGCTAAATTCTGCAATTGCGCAAAGGGCCACAACAACCGGGTTTTAGATTTACTGCTGAACTAATTCATATCACCAACGACCTAATTTAGTTTTCTATGGAAATATTCTAGCAGCCGCGAACGTCACAGAATTTTAACATCCGCTCGGATTGGAATTTCGCGCTTTTCGTGGAATCAAGCCAGTGTCATACATAAAAAGTTGAAAACGGGTTACTTTTAGAACAGTATAAGTCCTAAATAAATTCTGATGTGAGGTACAAGGCTAGCTATTGTAATATTATTTCTGGTGAAAGGTGATTTCTCATAAAGATAGGCCAGCTGTACATGGTGAACCATATGCCACATGTTAATGTGGCAATAGATAGGCCTAGAATACAATGGTCGATTGTGGCGCCATCGAAATCGAAAGGTGTGTCAATTTCAGTGTTGTAAATAGAACAACAAAAAGCTTGTTTTTCGCCCAAATTTCGCGCAAACAATAGACGCGTAGATTTCATTTTGTGAATGAGTAATCTGTATACGTGCCTCAATTATCCCCCCCCCTTGATTTTTGCTAAGCCCGTCAAACAAAGGCATAGTGATGGGAGTCAATTGGGACGCCGGGTGCGGGAATGGACCGCATACCTGTCAAGTTTCCTGCATCTTGCGGGAGTCTCTCGCATTTCGAAACGATCTCCAGCCCTCCCGCAAAACTCTGAAAATCTCCCGAAAATCGGTTAATAAAAAAAGTCTGCTCAAAATTAACCACTAAGTTTAAGTACAAAATTTAATGTCTAATGTTTGCCAATGACTAAACAGTCAAATTAACCAATCAGCGTCGAGCATTATTTGCGGGTATTAATTTATACAATGATTGACTAATGAAGACATGTTCAGTGGAGAAATTGCACAGAAAATTCAAGGGAGAGATATCTTCAGGAGAAAAGAATTCCCTGATAGTGTTTAGGTATAAAGTATTCTGCCTTATGCTTTAATCTCATTGGATGTTGCAGCATGGTCAGGAAGATCAAGACAGAAATACGATGTGATCTAGACATAACAACAATAGAAAAGCTACTCTCTACCCAGATAAATGAGGACAGACCCTGCTTTTTGTGCGAGCCATCCAAGTAGCTGGCCTCCAAAGCAAAGATGGCCACTTGGGAATACAATAAACAACATACAAAAAAGTCATATTATAATTATTTCTCTCCTCATTTTCTATGTACTCTTTCATGTTCATGAAAATAAATTCATCGCTTTTCTGTGTTTTGTTGTTATTGTGCCACAAGACACATGTGTAAATCTTGATATGACTGTGTTACGGTGATATTATGGCATCATTGTTGAAAATCTCCGAGAACCTCCCTCATCCCGTTCCTTGAAACTTGACAGGTATGATGGACCGCCATCAGGACTCTCTTCATTTTGGCGTCCACCCTTCAGCGATATCCCTCTTTTTGTTCGCTGTTGCATAAGACAAGTACTATCCGAGGCAGAGCCGAGGTGGCCAATTGGCGCCAGGACAGAGCCATCCGGATTCTGGGTTCACAAACCGATTCCTCCCTTCTACAGCATCTTCAATCGTCGAAATTGGGTCGCCTGTTCCCACTGTTAGGTGACGGCTTCCTGATGCTGAGCTCACTGCTCGCCGCCCATTCTGCGTTCCAATCCTGACCCCTCCATTTCGCCAGAAACGCATCAGATTAGTCCGTCATTCAGTACAAAAAAGATGGAGCAGCGTCGTTCTCTCCGACAAAAGTCGTTACTCGTTTGTCGCTGAGAGAAACGAGGCTACTTGTGTTGAAGAGTACAACCGATGGGGGCACTGTAGTAGTCTGGGTGGTCATTGCCAAGCATGGAAATTATCATAGTATCTTCTGCTTCTGCATTTTGCTGCTTCTGGTTACACATTAGCAGGATTTCTGTAATGTGATAAATTCCAATAATTACTTCGTTGATATGATAATGATATCCTCCTATATCCGTGATACTATCAGCATCAGTATGCAGTTTCACGCACCACAGCCGATGTATTGGGTTGCATTTAAAGATGATTCGAATTACTTGTGGAATAATATTTCTAGCTATAACTGCACAATGTTCTAGTCCAAACCATAGAGGTAGTAATACATATAGAGGAAACATGCTATGTTATTTTGGTTCCTACTCGTGGATATAGGTCAAACTGATCAGCTGACTGTTTAATGAATTAAGGGTTAGCATTCAGCCGGAAGGAAGTACTTCCACAGCTATTAATTCAATTCTCACAGGAAACGGAAATGTACCCACTCTCGCGATACTTTGTATATATATCTAAAATTTCTTTCATATGGCGTTATCTATGGGTGGATTATATCAGATTGGCTGACCTAAATAAGTTGCTGCCATTGAAACTCGACTGTCTAATTCACTGCAATTAGTGCAATTTCCCTCTGGGAGTTTGATGCAATGAATCCAAACTTCATCTTGGTGAACAAATTTTGCTATAAGGATGTCTCAAGCAGGTTTTAAGCGAAATCTTACACATATTCCATTCGGAGAATACCATTGGGCAAAAACAGAAATAAAAAAAAAATAAAAAAGTATTCTATTGTTGTCACAGTGATTATATTAATGTTTCTAGAGCACCTGTCCTTGACCTGGCTTCCATAAAATCTTGAGTAAGAAGACACCAAACACCTATTTATTATAATTGTTATTATTATCGTCTGCCAAGTGGACAGTGCAGGACTTTCGAGATATTATACACACCACATGATGGCAATATGCGCAACAATTGTTACAGTGACATAAAGACCTTGCATTACTCAGTTGAGTACATATACTTTGTTATTATAGATAGGTCTGTGACTGTTGTTTAGTCAGGAGTGATCATGTGACCCTTTGCCCTGTCGCCTTGACCCTTTTGCTGGCCTGAGCTGAGGTGACAACTCACAACCCACTGTCTTGGAGCTCAGTTGCCGTCAGCCTTTACTGGGTAGACATGCCTCTGCTCGCGAATAGAATTCCAAAGTTCAAACAAACACTTAGCTAAATAAAGATTATCTCTTGTCTAACCGTATCCGTCATGCCGTGTCATCTACACGCTTGAACCAACAAAACTATTATAATCATATTAATTTAGATTATCTCCTATGTCTGATAAAAAATGTGCCATTTCTATATGTAAAAATGACCTCTGGATAAGGGCGAGACTTCATAGTAAACACCCTCCAAACATACAAAACGTATAAAAAAAAAATAATTTTAAACTTGTACTTTTATTCTGAATTGAAAATTGCTTTGAATATAACTCAACTACATGCACTTCCAACTAACACTATTCCCTGCTTCAGGATCAAATCATAATGCAAAGCATTTGGAGCAAAAGAAAAATCTACTTGCATATGAAAGAACTTTAAGTCAAGCCCAATTACTTCAACGGCGGAATGAAATGCACCACCTTTCCGCCGCTTTACCGATACGCTTGATTGCGTGCCGGGGTTTCGAGGCTCATGCGTGATCTAACTGTTACTAGGTCTATGCTTAAATAATATGTTGTGTTATCTATGTTAGCAGATAGGGAGTGTCATGCACCATGAGAACGCGTCTTATCCTATCTTTTTCTATTCTATACTTTTCTTTTTGATTTATTCCATGGGTTTGAGCGCTCTGTCGGATCTGGTCGTGACCACAGGCAGAGGAGCTAGAGCCATCAAATGAAACGCATAAACATTTTTTCCCACCTTACTAGGTCTATGGGTCCAAACGGTTTCATTCTAACGCGAACATGAGCACAAGTCAATAGTAAAATTCGACTGCTTCGAATCCTGAAGGGATCCGAGATTGTATGAATAAAAAAAAGGCTAAAAATGGAAGCACTCAGCTTTAGCTGGTGTCTAGCACACAGAAACATGTACGCAGAATCAAAACTATCTGTATGTTGATATAATATATATGCTACTTTTCTGCGATTATATGCATGCAATATTTATATCCGTGTATGCATACGACTGCAATATGATATATTGGGATCAATGTACATACACTTTTAAAGACACATACAAAATGGTACAACGAGTACTTCAGAATTCACCGGCTCGTTTTTAGTAATATACTTTTATATTATTAATATTCAAAAAGACGGATACAAGTCAATATAGAATCGAGCCAAAGATTTTCAGAAATGAACAGAGGTTCCCATTGCCAAACCAATGACAGTTCCTCAGCTCCAATACTCATTTCCAATTGCCTTGTGCGTCGTTTTTCTATACTCAAAGGTTCATGTTCGTGACTTTGTATGTACATTGACCCTGCATGGTGACCAAAAAAATGACATGGCTTGCATGTTGCAGCACAGAGTACGGAAGGAAAATGTGAACCGATTCGTCTAATCTGAAATCAACGTTCAATGTAGAAAATTTCGACACGGTAGAAGACAACTAGGATACTGAAGTACAGTAGTGTTTGGTTACCTTATTTCCTAGTTTGCATACGCATTACACAAGGAAGTCAGCTAACGCGAAAATGAGAAACATTCATCATTTGACGCCAAGATGGCAGTCGTTGCCCTTCGTGTGGTGATTATCACTGGATTACTCATCAGTTGTGAGGGCCAGAGATCTAGCCAGAGAGTGAGACATGGAGGTTTCAGAGGTTAGTTATTGCGTTGAGTTGTGCCACGAGGTAGGAACATACCGCTTTGGTGGCTTCACTCTCTGTCTTATTTTCAAAGTTCAGCGAAATTGGCGCTGAGCATGGATGACGCTCCTCCGCATTAACTCATACACTGATGGATTATTATGCATTGAAAGATACGCGGGTTTTGAAGGGTTGCAAACGCTGAACACAATTTGATGCGGAGCAAGGGTATCATCGAATGTAGCTTTGTTAAAATAAGATTACAGGATTGTTCACATAATAATTGTAGAAATAGATGCAGTCATCCAAAAACAGTCAATTACATACACGTGGACCCAAGATCAAGGCAATAATTCACAATTGCGAGCGTAGAGGTCAAGGTCAAGGGTTTCAGACCCGATCGGACCACGAGCGTTATGACAATTCACTCAAATTACCCAATAGAATTGAACACGTGGGGCATCGATCCTTGGACGCTGAAAAACCGAACGACACCGGTCCTCAGAACGGAGAGGATCCAGGAAATGCTGGATAAATTTTATTCGCCTTTACAGTTACATAGATTTCCAATTTACTTATACATGCATTGTACATGCAATGTTACGTATTCACTTCTTTTCCTTTGAGAATCAAAACAAATTATGAAAACATATAATTCAGATGTTCACGACAAGCAAGTTGATATCTCTTGAGAAATTAATGATGACAAGACCAGGTATACTCACTACCCATACTCAACTCTCCTCATATATTCTCTCAGGTACTTACCGCTTTGGTGGCTTCATTCTCTGTCTTATTTTCAAAGTTAAATCAAAGTTTAATCAATCGTTCTCTCAGTCTCAAAATCGTTTTCATTCCAGTGTTTCCGATGGCTAAAACACAGTTAATGAATTAGTGATCTCGTTTACCTTCTTTGACCAATTATATCGTGGATTATACGTTTTATTTAATTTTATTTTAACAAAGTGAATTTGTTATTATGACAAAAAAAGAGCTATGGAGAAGAAGAAGAAAAGAAAAACAGAAGAAGAGAGAGAGACAACAAAATAATATGAATGAAACAATTGCATAAAAATCCTAAATGTTGCGTACTAATCAAAGTAAAAGGAATCACAAAATTCCATATCAGGAAATAGTTATTTCATAATTATATCTTAATAGCCAATTAGTAAGGGAACTAAATGATATCAGGCCCTCTAATCATTATCAATCTGTATTCGATAATTATCACAAAATATAATATATGTCGTCAATTGAGCCGCTGAACAAGCGTAGATATCTTTTCGGAATGTTGCCCCATGAACATCCATTATTTCAGAATCCGTCAGTTGATGCTTACGTCCTCATACGTCTTTCAATTATTATCCATTTATTCCACAGATCAATACATGGGATGCTATTAAGATCGACGGGACCGTGCCTTGGAACAGCAAGCATACAAGGACAGGACAGGAATAAACAGCAATGGCAGATGCATCAGGAAATGCAGCCGCCGTGAATACACGTTTGCAGGGACATCGGTATGCTAATGGTGTGACTGATGTCTTGGTTAAACTTGCATTACATGTACATATATATATATATTGATACTCGTCGTGAAGAGAGGATCTGATTGTTTCGGGATAAAGAAGCAAGTTAGTTTGCAATACAGAGTAGTTTTGTGTTTCACGCCGCTATCACAAATCATTCATGTGAATCTCGTGCTTTGTTCATACTCACTCGTATGATTGGTGACCTTAAGACAACAGACATGATTGCATCATTTAAGAATGCTGAGCCCAGAAGCGATATTGTGCATCCAACAGGGCTCCTGGCTTGACGTATCAAATGCCGTATAAAAATGTATATAATTATAAAGATGAAAAAACATTTTTCACCAGTAGTAATATCACAACAAACTTCTAATTTTCACAAGAGTACATCACCAAACGTCCATTCTGATCAAATCTCAAGTCACACACTTTTGAGTCGCCAACAAATGTTCCATGCCTCATGGATATGTGTGATGCATTTAAGTAAACATTAGAAGGCTGTTGTAATAGCATTGTTGAGAGGTGATTTTTATGAACAATAGGCGAGCTGATATTGTCAAATATGACATTCACATTCACCTGTACTCGATTTAAGTGAATTCCGGTAGATGTCGTCCTGTTCACCATCACGTTCAGTTTCCGAAATGGAAATTACTTTCAGGCAAGAAATGAATGTTTTTGCGGCAACAATTATGATTACGATAGACATGGCGAAAGGCAAAATGATTGCTCTTCCCCTTGTCAAAACAACAACAATGAGACCTGCGGAGGGGATTGGCGCATTCAGATCTATTCAGGTAGAAGCGACAATTGCAATCAATTGCTCTGAATGCTGGTTGTTGCAGTGTGTCCCACTGGAAAGTACAGAGGAGCAGGAAGTGTATTAATTGATAATAAACCCAATTGTGAAAACGAATGTCACTGTAGAGCTCTGCCGTGTTTGTACCTCAACGGCACATGCACTGATGGATGTGCCATAGGGTGGAAAGGGGACGCTTGCAACGAGAGAGGTGAGGGTCTTGATCTGAGGTCATCAGAACATTTCATTTTATTCTGCAGACTGTGGAGTTGACAACGGAGGATGTCACCATCATTGCAGTGAGAACCGAAGAGATGAATGGTGTTCATGTCGCGAGGGTTTTCAGGTTTCACCCGACGATTGGACACGGTGTATCGGTATGCATCCTAATCTCTTTAGCTCAAAAATGGAATAGATCTCGGAATGGACTTGCGACGCACATCTGGGGATGTCGTGCTAAGTGATCATTTTATGCTTCATGAAATCAATGCAATGTAGAATAATTTATTTTATTTGATAGAACTGGAACATTGTCGCTACACTATATCTTTTTAATTCGAAAAATGTGACTCGAAAATGAAGTTTTGTAGAGTTGACAACGAGGGATTTGGGGATGAATACAGTGAGAACCCAATATACAAATGGCGCTCATGTCATAAAAAAACAATAATTGTACCACTTTATATTTTGTGATGATGAGGCAAAACAAAACAATTAAAATTAGTATGCATGTAATTATAAAATTAAATTAAAATATAATCTCGACGTTAATCTAAACCCGTACTATTAGGCGTGCATGGTATTTATTTTCTCGTTCTGTTCTATCTTGATTCTTGTTTTCTGATCTGCATAAAACATTATATTAAAATAATTATAATTCACATTGACTTCTCAGATATAAACGAATGTGCTGACAGAAATCACCACCAAGATTGCCACACATGCATTAATACTATTGGAAGCTACACCTGCCAGCTGTAGAGGTGGTTATGAGTTGGATCCAAGCACAAAACAGAAGTGCATCGGTGAGTTGTGCGGAGTGGGTGCAATATCAACCAACACGATCGTTGTGCTTTTGCAGACATCAATGAATGCGAAGGAAGAAGAGGAAGTGATTATTACCGAGATTGTCACACATGCGTCAATGAGATCGGGAGTTACACCTGCACATGTGATGAATACTACGAATTAGACAAAAGAACCAACAAAACATGCGTTGGTGAGAATGCTTTCATATTTTACACAGCGTCAAGCGCCTGTTTCACTGTATCAACTTAATGCCATTAGCATTAAAACAAATTGTGCAACGAGACGCACATTTAGCCATAATTATATTAGGTGTGAAAATAGCTGGTATTGATTAATCAAACCAACGCTCAGAATTTCAGAAATGCGACTATGAAAACTACTCAGAGTATTCCATTCTCGACAGATGTGAATGAATGCAACGGAGAGAGGGGAGTGGACTTCAATGAAGATTGCCATCGTTGCCACAATACAGCGCCAGGATACAGATGCAGGTGTGATCGTGGATATGAAGAAGACAATTCAAAACCAGAAGGAAACTGCGTCGGTCAGTGCGAGAATCTTTATCACTTTATTTTTATAATATTTATACATGTATTATTATCTATAGATTATATTATAATTTATCGACTGAAAAGATTATGATGAAAAAAAAAACGGAACAAAAGAGTCAGAAATTAAATAAAGAAAATCAATAAGAAATCCCTAACGACAATTGTAAGCCCAAATGAGAAAGAACGAAGCTTAACGAAGGATATATAATTATATTACATCATAGCAAGTCAACTATTGCCGAACAATATTTGATAAATTTTCTCCATTTCAATTTGTATCACATTCGATCAAAATTCTGTATCTCACAATTTGTAAGTTTTTTTTTTTTTTTTTTTTTTTTTTTTGTGGGCTTGTTTAACCTCGGAATCCTGAAACAACTAAGGCTTATGTCGTTCGAGGAGGTAAGCAGGACAAAGTGCCTTAAGAGCCTTGTCCAGCGGCAAGCCTTTTCGAGGCGAGCACGCTAACCATTCGGTCACCACCTCTCTTCAATTTGTATGCTATGCTCTTGCATATGTGGTGGTCAAACTATTTATCCTGACGAAGAATTCAGGGGAAGAAATACTCATCTGTTGTGCTGTTCAATTGCAGATGTGAATGAGTGCCTTGGTAGAAAAGGATATAAATACAACANA